>SZWC01005035.1:66910-117054 GCA_023375785.1 Penium margaritaceum | reverse complement strand
ACACATGCACGTGTGCATGCACACATGTATGCACACGCATGCACACGCGCACGGTTGCGTCCTCACGCTTGTGTGCGTGCACGCTTCTACTGCAGGCTCAAAGGCTTCAAGAGCATGCTTGCATGCCCACACTTGATGCTGTCATGCATGCACCAAATGCTCACATTGCATGCTTGCACGCTCGCAGGCTCGCGCTCTTGATAGCGGACACTCAGGTGCGAGTGTGTGCTCGCAAGCGCCCATTCTCTTCACATTCGCACTCCATGCACGCTAACATGCAAGCTAGTTAGAAATGTTACGCGACCATCATGTTGTCCAAATCAAGGGGATCAGAGAACCCCCTTCAGCAGCATGTTGTGTGAGAGTACGTGCTGGGAGGAACACAATGTGAGAGACTGTGCACGAAACACAAGAAAGCGACGAGAAAGGTATGCCTCATAGAGTGACATAAAACAATGAAGTTGGAGAGAACCAGCAATGTTCTTGCCCACAAGCGCTCATGAAAGCGCACAAGTCTAACCAACCAGTGGACAACGGTACAATGTAATTGTTCCTCAAAGCACTTTGAGCAAGAGGGCTTGGGGATGAGAGTGTATGGAGATCCCTACTGTTGTGATTTGTGACGTTCTTGTCGACCTGTACAGCTTACTATGACCACTCAGCCGTGTCCATACTCGTGTAGATCCCTAATGCGGACCCTGGAGGCACCGGTACATCATCTGATGACGGACTACCATCCTTGAGCTGACTGACGACCATTCTAGAGCTCCTGACGCTACCTGGGACCTCCAGTAGTTTTTCTGCAGCACACAAGAGTTTATCGGTGGAATGGCCGTGGGCCCGGTTTGCATGTTATTGTATTGTGTGTCCACCTCTTGATGCCGGATGCATGTGACCAATGGTAGCGTCCGGCTTTTGATTATGCACGTCTAGGTTCAGACGGCGTAGCGTTCTGATATGTCTGCGCAGAGTTACGGCCAAAACAATGGTTTTTGGGCCGGTTTAAGGACAGATCTTTCACTGCCGCGTGCGACACCCGCCGTGCGTCGCGGCAGGTACTTATGTCATGGACCTGTCATTTGTCATCTCTCTCTGCAAATGCTATTGAAGCATTCTGACACTTTGCCTTGTGTCTCCTGGCTAGACCCTTGCCGGTGTGTGCACGACTTGTGACATTCGTCACCGTCTGACCAGGCACTGATGCCTAGTCAGCGGCTGTGTTGCTAGGAAGCTTCCACGCATCTTCTCATTGTATCAGAGCGGTGAGATAGTTCTCACCGAGCTGCGCAGCAGAGACGCAGCAGAGCAACAGCAGTGAGAGCTACAGCTGCAGCAGATCCACAGGGACCCGTTGGTGACAGCAGACTGGCGTCGACGTCGCTCACCATCACCACGTGAGACTGCAGTCACCAGCAGCATTCCGCAGCAGCAACAACAGTGCAGCAGAGTAGCAGCACAGTAGCAGCGGCAGCAGTAGCGGCGGCAGCAGTGCACAACGGCAGCAGCACGGCAGCAGCGTGCGGCGGCAGCAGCACAGCAGCAGCGCAGTAGCAGCGGCAGCGGTAGCTGTCAAGATGAGATCCGCATGGTGCGGTCCCGAGGTTTGTCTGATTGTCTCTAGTGGTTCACGTCTACTGTTTTGGGCAAATCTGAGACTGGACGTGAGCTTTCTGGTCGCCCCACGCTATGTGAGCAGGAATTTAGAGACAGTCAGTTTGCGAAGGGAATAACGTCGTTTTGCGTTAGTTTTTGAATATGGAAATAATCACAACATTTTTAGGGCTAGTCATGAGCTTTCCAACGCACCAAACCGCGCGTGATTCCGCCAAGCGTAGCTCAAGTTATACTTGCCGAAGCGCAGGTCTCACCCACCACAGAAACGCCTAAGGCCTCCATGGCGCGCACACGCCGTGGCGCCTTCCTTCACGTGCGAAGTGTCTTTCCCAAGGCGCAGGTCCACTTGCACATGGTGTAGGGGTCCCCTGCACTGTTTTCACGCACCCTACCCACTTTTGGGTCGAGTTTGGTGATGGGGTGTGACGAGGTTCGAAACCTGTCCGCGGACCTGCAGTCAGAATTTTGACCAAGTCCCTGAGTAACAAAACGCACTATTGAGTTTCGGACGTCGAGCCATGATTTTGGCCAAGTCCCCCAGTAATAACCCGCACTACTGGATCCGGTGGATGATCCACCTGATCAGGTGGATTATCCACCGGACGCCTCGGCAGGCCTTCCGGAGCAATTTCTCCAGATGGTGTTTTTGTTACTCAATCCGGTCGATTATCCACCGGATTTCGAGTCGCAGCCGGCTCCCAGAGTCGCTGCGCACACCCGAACTTTGGAAGGCCATATCTCCCTTGTTACTTGTCCGATTCCGGCGAAACAACTTCCACCGGATTTCGCAACTTGTCAAATTGAAGGGGCAATCACCCATTTTAGGATCCGAGCAGTTTTCGAGTCGCCAGAACCGCCGGAGCAGAGTTTTCACTTTCTGGCGGCTCGTCGGCGCCTCCCGGTGCCGCACTTGGGCATGCGAAGGGGCAATTTTTTGCAACAGTAGCAACAGCAGCGGTGACAGCAGCAGTAGCGGCGGCAGTAGCACAGCAGCAGCAGCGGTAGCAACAGCGGCAGCAGCAGCGGCAGCAACAGCAGCAGCGCAACAGCAGCAGCGACAACAGCGCGCAGCAGCAGCAGCATCACGCGGCTACTGCCACAGCCGCGCGCGCAACGGCCAGGCGGCCGCTCCGCACGCAGCCGCGCAGCTGCTGCTGCAGCTGACGCAGCAGCAGCAGCAGCAGCCAAGCGGAAGCTGCTGTGTAGCTTCCGCGCAGCTCCCGCGCGGCTGCTGCGGAGCGGCCGCCAGCTCGCGCAGCAGTCGCGAGGGTTGACACAAAAAAAAAGAAAAAAAGGGAGGGCGAGCTGATGTCAGCATTTGTTGCTTGTTGACGTCATCAGGTCTTGCTGACGTCAGCAAAAATCTGCTGATGTCAGCACGTGCCTTTGTGAAGTTTTTGGTCGGAGGAACAAAAGTTGCCAGCGTTTCAACTACTCNAGCTCCCGCGCGGCTGCTGCGGAGCGGCCGCCAGCTTGCGCAGCAGTCGCGAGGGTTGACAAAAAAAAAAAAGAAAAAAAAAGGAGGGCGAGCTGATGTCAGCATTTGTTGCTTGTTGACGTCATCAGGTCTTGCTGACGTCAGCAAAAATCTGCTGACGTCAGCACGTGCCTTTGTGAAGTTTTTGGTCAGAGGGTCAAAAGTTGCCAGCGTTTCAACTACTCGAGAAACGCTCACATTTTTGCAATTTGATCACATTGACTTCTCGGCCCATAATGAGCGGCACCATGGCTCCGCCCGACGAGAAGGGAAAGAGGGTACTAGATCCTTCTTCTTCCTTCTCTGTGGTCATGAGCCCACGTTCGCAGGCCATTGAGGACCTGAGGAGCCAGCAGGACGAGATGCGTCGCTTGCTACGGAACAGACTGACGCCATCCGTACACTTCTCGAGCTTCTTCAAGGACATTCCACGACTCCACGACAGATTCCTGAGGGAGCGGCCGGGGTCGCACCCTCTACACAGCAGTCAGCTCCAGCATCGGAGACAGGAGCTGGAGCCGATCCGCCACCTCTTGACCCTTGGGATGTGGATCCACACATGCCAGGCATGGAGGGCGACTTCCCGGAGTGCGAGATTCGTGTGCTTCAGGATCGTATCCGCCAACTACAGACGAGCTCTCGGCCTCCACACACGTCTCGCTTTCCGGAGTTTCGATTGTCGCCTGATCTCCACCCCAGTGACTTCGCTCTTCCCAGTGTCTTTCCCTTCCCTCGTCCTTCTCAACCTGTGGTTGCTCTCCCTACGGAGCGGCAATCCAAGGACTTCGAGACGCCGCCCCCACGGTACGTCAGCAAGGACGGCTTTGACTACTGGGAGATCCTCTTTCAGATCTGGGCCACTTCAAAGGGCGTGTGGCCCTACTACTACAGTCCGTATCAGACTACGGACCGAGCTCAGGTGTTGACAGTGGCTAGGGCGATGCGCGGACTTCTCTACGCCATGCCGCGCGAGACCGTCGTCCACTTCCGCTCATTCCTTGGCAAGGCGGGCACAGGCACCGGTGCAGATCCACGCGGGGGCTGGGACCTAGCATTGTCCCTACTTGCTGCAGAGACGCACGCCACCCGCGCTGCGCACATCCGTGCCTTTCACTCCCTTTGCCATGGGCCTGCCGAGCCTACAGCTGAATACTGGCAACGCGCCATGTGCATTTACACGTGCCTTGGGACCTCAGGAGGCACACAACTGTGGACGCTCCGCACGATCATGCTCGAGGTTTGCCTTGAGCACACAGGTATCTTCACGCGATACAGCGATGCCGTGCTCGAGCCATTTTCAGCCTCACTATAGCTTCTTCTCTAGGTGCACCAGCTTTTCCTATAGGTGACTTCCGCCCGTAAGGCAGCCGTGGCCTATCAGGAGACCTCCATTGCTGCAGCAGTCATTGCATCACCACCGACGCCCCTCCTACCGACTTCTTCTCCATCTTCAGTCTTGTCCTCCTCCTCCCCTTCTGCCTCGATTACACCGACTTAGACATAGGGTGTCGCGGCAGCAGCACAGGGGAAGAAGGGGCGACAGAGGCGTGGCTCGTGCCAGCAGCAGCAGCTGTCATCGGGCAGTAGCAGTGGATGCTCTGTTCACTGCTACAACTGTGGAGGCGCCCATCGCTACACCGAGTGCCAGCAGCCGCTCGACTGGGCGCGGATTACTCGTGGACTCCAGGCTACGCACACACTACGGTCTACGTCCAACAGCACATCCTCCGGGCGCGCGGCGACCACGACCGCAACAGTTCCCCCTTCACCACCGGCGACCACAGACAATCCAGACCCACATGACCGCACCATCGCCAAGCTCTGACACCTTCTGGCACGTCGCTTTCAGGGAGGTACGAGTGTGTTGTCACAGTCGGGTGGTTCACACACTGTCTGTTCGTCTGTTTTTGTGACTCGGGATGACTCGTGTGGGGGAGCATTGTCAACATGTGATGACGATGGGCCTGACTGTACGGACTGGATTCATGAGTCTCACCTTTGTGCCCTTCGTCGTTCCTCCCCACCTGTTGCCCAGCGTCCGTCCGAGGCCGAGTGTTCCGTTGCTCGTTGTACAGTGACGTCCTCTAGCCGTGATCCCGATGGCACTTGGATCATCGACTCCGGTGCCACTCATCACATGACCTGTCGTGGCGGAGATTTCGTTGTTCTCGGACCTGTTGCATCCGTTCATTCTGTCCGCACAGGCTCTGGTCAGTCCTTGCCAGTCCAAGGTGTTGGGGTCGTCCGTTTCGATGGTCCGTCTGGCCCCCTTGTATCTTTCTGAGGTGCTATTTGTGCCTAACCTTGAGCTCAGCTTGCTTTCTGTACGTGCTTGCACACTAATGGGACTCTCTGTGGAGCACACTGCAGAGTCCGCGACTATGACTACTCTGGACACTCGTAGCGTTGTCCTTCGTGCCTCTGTCGTGGATGACCAATATCATGTCTCTCGGACTTGCGCTCCTTGCTCCCCCTCCCCTTTCGCTCGTGTTTTTGTCACTGGCGTTCTATCTCCTGCGCACCAGCGATTGCTTCATCGCTGCCTGTCTCATGTAGGCTCCGACACTGTGTCGAAGCTCATTCAAACACAGCCCGCCCTCGGTCTTGACGCGGCTTCTTTCGAGAAGCTGCCCAAGACCGAATGCCTCTTTTGCGCTCAGGGTAAGATGCATCGTTGCACCTACCCTGACTCCCGTTCACGCGCACTTCGCCCACTCGAGTTAGTTCATTCGGACCTTCTTGGTCCCCTACCTGTCGAGTCTCTGTCCGATCGGGGTCGATACGTCATGACCTTGACTGATGACTTCACCCGGATGCGGTGGGTTTGTAGCCTGCGCCAGAAGAGTGACGCCGCTCTTGCGGTTCGTCTCTGGCTAGTGATGGCTGAGCATCAGTCTCGCCACACGCTGCACACCTTCCGCTCATATCGCGGCGACGGGTTCCTTGGTGAGATGGACACCTTCTTTGCCGAGCACGGGATCTTTCACCAGGTCTCCGCTCCTGCTACTCCTCAGGAGAATGGTGTTTCTGAGCGCTGGAACCGCACCATGGAGGATGCGGTTCGCGCTATGCGGTCTGAGTGCGGTCTTCCGAAGTCCTTCGTTTTTTAAGGCTTCGCCTACATGACTTGGGTCTGGAACCGCCTCTGGCACGGTCCTCTCGTGGACCACGTCACACCATATTAGCTCTGGTTCAGCCACCGTACTGACTTGCGCCTCGCTCGCGTTTGGGGATCCTTGGCTTCTGTGTGTTACATTGAGGACCCGCACGGGTCCAAGGTCTCACCACGGGGTCGCTTGTGCGCCTTGGTCGGTTTTTCCCCTTGGTCAAAGGCATGGCGTTTTTGGGACCCTACTCGTCGTCGCATTGTTGAGTCCCGCGAGGCGCTCTTTTTTTAGTCCCTCACCTACCGTGATCTGACTTCGATCACGTCGCTGTCCGTCACACATGCTTCCACGTGTGAGGTTTCTCGACGGATGGGGGAGTCTACTCCTGCGAGTACCGATCGCCAGGCTGATGGGTCCGTTCGAGCTCCCTCCACCTCTCCGGCACTTGATGACCTAGCGATCATTGCTGTCGGTCCAGAGATCTCTCCAGCACCGCCGGCTTCTACGCCTGCCCCTTCACGCCCCACAGGTACCCATGATCCTGCACCTGTGCGTACTCCTGCGACCGTACCTGGGTGCGCCAGCACCCCTGCCTCCGTGCATGGACCTGCCTCAACTGCTCCTACTGTCACATCGAGCCCTGTGTCTCCCACACCCGCATCTCCTCGCACGGCATCACCAGCTCCCTTGCCTCAGTCCTCCCCAGCTCCGATTGTGCCCGTTCCTGAGTCGGAGGTGCACCCCTCGAGCCCGGGTTACTCCCGTGAGCCTGGCGGTCGCCTTTGACCATTGGACTCCGGAGCTCAGCGAGTGTCTGGTCATGCGCCAAGGCGCTCTACTTGCAACATCGTAAGTGGTGGTCCCAGCACAAAGGCCCTAGGCCTGAGTGTCCGCACTGAGCACGCAGAGGTACATCCAGCATGTCCCGTAGGACACGAACTCGTCACTCGCGAGTTTCATATCGCTTGTGATGCAGTAGCCGATATTGTGGTCGTCAGACCTAGCACTGAGGCGTGCGCTCTTGCCACGTAGAGCTCTCCCTCTATGGCGCCTGACCCCGGCACACTGAGGGAAGCTCTCTTGTCACAGGATGCTGACGCGTGGCGTGCTACTTGCATTGATTAGCTCCGCGCCATCCGAGAGCACGGGGTTTACGAGCTAGTCGACCTTCCACCTGTGAGGAAGGCTATTCAGGTCAAGTGGGTCTTTCGCAAGAAGGTGAAGCCGGACGGCTCACTCGAACGCCACAAGGCTCGCTTGGTCGTCAAGGGGTACTCTCACATTGAGGGCATCGATTACACTGACACCTTTGCCTTTGTCGGCCGCATGACCTCAGCTCGAGCTCTGTTCGGTGTAGTGGCTCAGCATGACTGGGAACTGCACTAGATGGATGTGAACAATGCATTCCTCCATGGCTCTCTGGATGAGGAGATTTACGTGGCTCAGCCACCCAGCTTTGAGGACAGTGACAAGGTCTGGCGCTTGCACAAGTCGTTGTACGGCCTCAAGCAGTCTCCTCGGTGTTGGAACCAGGAAATAACTGGCACCCTAACTCGTGCGAGATATGTACAGAGCGAGGTAGATCCCTCTCTCTTCATCTGACAGACGCCTGAACGATTTACGACCATCCTCGTCTATGTCAACGACCTTTTGATCGCATCTCCTTCATTAGAGGCCATGAAGGAGGCCAAGGCTGTCCTCCGGACTGCCTATAGGATGAAGGACCTTGGTCCTGCAGCGGTGTTTCTTGGCATGGAGATCGTGCGAGACCGCAGACGTCGCACTCTACTACTACATCAGGCCCGATACACATGTTCTTTGGGGTGCTTCAGCGACCTTCTCGGCGCAGTGCCCATGGCTTCCACACCTCTTACGCCTGACGGACAGGATGCCCTGAAGGTTGACGATCCCACACAGCTGGGAGAGACAGTGGATGTGACCCTGTGCCTCCGTCTCATCGGATCTGTGATGTACCTGGCCATTACCACACGTCCTGACAACGCATTTGCCGTCAACCTCCTTGCCCACTTTTCGCAGGCTCCACGCGCTAGAGCCCTTAACGCGGCTGTGCGAGTGGTGCGGTACATGGTCTCCACATCGTACCTCGGACTCTGCTTTCGACGGCAGTGTTCGGTGGTCCTTGACGGTTACACCGACAGCGATTGGGCCTGGAGCCCAGATGGACACAGTCGCACCGGTTACGTGTTCCTGCTCGGTGGGACTGCTGTGTCCTGGCATAGCGGGATGCAGGGCTGCATTGCACGTAGCTCATCAGAGGCAGACTACGTTGCTCTGGGTGCAGGGGCTGCTGAGGCGGAATGGCTACAGCGCCTATTCCATGAGCTTGGCCAGTCAGTACCCGCCATTGTGCTTCACTACAATAACCAGAGTGCTCTTGCCATTGCGGAGAACTCTGGTGTCTTTCATGCTCGCACAAAGCACATTGCAGTTGAGCACCACTTCGTGCATGATCTGGTGGAGCGACACGTGATCTCCGTCATTTGGGTTGGCACTGACATGCAGCGTGCTGACTTCTTGGCGAAGGCACTAGCAAGCGGAAAGTTCCTGGTGGCCATTTGTTCTATTGGACTTCACCCCTTGCCTGAAAGTGGTTGAGTGTGGGGTGTGTCCGTGTCCGTGTCACATTTGTTGTTGCACTTGTGTTTTTGTATTCGTCTCAGTTCTGCACGTGTATGGACATGCGTACCATCGGGTCATGGGGGAGTGTTGTGATTTGTGACGTTCCTGTTGACCTGTACAGTTTATTGTGACCACTCGGACGTGTCCATACTCGTGCAGATCCCTGATGCGGACCTTGGAGATACCGGTGCATCATCTGGTGGCGGACTACCATCCTGGAGCTGACTGATGACCGTTCCAGAGCTCCTGACGCTACCCGGGACCTCCTGTAGTTTTTCTACAGCACACAGGAGTTTATCGGTGGACTGGCCGTGGGCCCGATTTGCATGTTTTTGTATTGTGTGTCCACCGCTTGATGCCGGATGCATGCATGTGACCAGTGTTAGAGTTTGGCTTTTGATTCTGCACATCCAGGTTCAGACGGCGTAGCGTTCTTATATGTCTGCGCAGAGTTACGGCCAAAACAGTGGTTTTGGACCGGTTTTAGGACAGATCGTGCACTGCCGCGTGCGACACCACCGTGCGCCGCGGCAGGTACTTATGCCATGGACCTGTCATTTTTCATCTCTCTTTGCAAATGCTATTGAAGAATTCTGACACTTTGCCTTGTGTCTCCTAGCCAGACTCTTGCCGGTGTGTGCACGACTTGTGACTGTCGTCACCGTCTGACCAGGCACTGACACCTAGTCATCGGCTGTGTCGCCATGAAGATTCCATGCATCTTCTCACGTACGCCATGGATCAAAGCTTGCAGTACTTTGAGAGCTTGCAAGTACATGTGATAGATTGAGTAAGCCAATGAGCGAGAGTCAACCGTGTGTTGAAGCTCGCTGGCCACTCACATCTCTATGCCCTCTTGCCTCTCACACTGTGCACACACATGTACAGATTAAGTGACAATGGCCCTACCTGAGGAAGCGTCAAGCGTGCTCGCTCTGATTGGAGCAATTGATGCCGTCAAGCCGCTCCTGCTGCCTGTTCTTGGAGTGCCTTGTGGCACAAGTGTGGCCGTTGCATGATTCTCTATGATTTTGAGATGCGGTGGATGCTAGGGGCCGTACATTCTCACTGCCGTTCCCTGCATTATGTTCTCTTGCCTTGCATGTGCTTGGGGAGCTGCATATTTCCCGGGTGCTGATCCTTAGGGGGCCACCATGCCGGTCTTGGCCGTGCATCGGTGTGCAGCCGCCCTCGGTTATTCCGAGTGATCGGGCTCGACCCCCGGGTGGCGGCACTCGCTCACCGGAGCTTGATGCTCGTGGTGGATGTGTGCTCACCGGTTCTAACCTCGCTCGCTCTCTCACACTTGCTCTGTCTTGGTTGAGTACACCTTCCTAAATGCAAAGTTACCGCATCCATGGCTTGTTTTACGCTACACTGGTCGTTGTGCTCACCTGCCCCACCATACATGGGGTAACCAAGCAATTTCCTAGTATCTATTGATATCAGAGCATTGAGGATCCGTTCCCATAGCTCTTTGATCCTGGCCCGTTAGCTTCGGTGCGACACACACACGCGGCTCTCTTGCCCCGTGCCCGACTCTTCGGCACCTCGGCTGCGCATCTGCACAACTGGCCGGTTCTTCGGCACCACAAAGCAACACATAGGGGTGTTACTACGCTCGTTCTCAATCCCCCAGCAGCAGTCCTAAGCCGCGGTCGTCCACACCCACGGGCGCCATTCTGTGCGCCGCCTCCTCTACTGGTGGGTCTCCACCTCATTGCAGCATCCTGCGCTCTTGTGGCTACCCTCTTGCACGCTGCAGAGCTCTCTGCTGCCCTCGACTGTCGTCGGCTGCCCTCGCCTGCCCTGCGCTCTCTGTTGAGCTCTCGACTGCTGTTGACTACTCTCTACAAGCAGTTGCCTTCTTCAAAGTGGGTGCGTAGGTCACATACCTAATCCGCAGGAGCCGGCCGGAGCCTGTGCGCCTCTCTCGGCTGTGACAGCATCCCACTCAGCCTCCACACTAGCTGACGACGATGACGCCCCTCTGTGGGTGCGCATGCTGGATCATACGTACTGGCGAGAAGACGTTGACGCAGTAGCTAAGCGTGAACGGGAGGAGATAGATCGTCAGGTCTACACCCTAGATGACCTCCCACCATCACCGCTGCTGTCACCTACGATGCAACCTTCTCACAGGTCTCAGTGTGCCAAACCTGAAGTTGCGCCTACTCCGGCTCCTCCTCCTACCTCAGCAGGATCAGCCAAGGCGTCCACTACACCCGAGGTGCCCGGCGTCATTCCCGTTCTTCCAGTGCACACCGACTCTATTGGTCTAGTAGGAGCTATCCCTGACGCAGCTGCTGGTGCCGCGGCCACTTTTGCAGCCACGGCTAGGGCCTGCTGTGCTCTCACGCAGACAGCCATTGGCCGAGCAGCTGAGGCATACACACAGACAGCTGCCTTTCTCACCCTACTTGTAGCTGCCGCTACAAACATTGCTACCCAGATCACAGCAGCATCATCATCTATTGCCACGGTATCCTCCACAGCAGCAGACGCTACCTCTAGCGTCGTCGGCTCCATTCGAGCATCCACCGCCGCAGTAGTGCTGACACCCACTGGTGCTCCTCGTGACACCACACCAGACATCACCACCGGCGTCCTGGTGGCATCGGCCTTTGCGGCAGTTGCTGCAGCCATCGCTACGGGGCTCTTGTGTCTCACGGTGGCGGTCGCAGGTTGGGTGGCGGTTCTATTCTCCTCAGCTGCTGCTGTTGTCCCACCGCTCTTCACTCTTCTTCTGCGTCACCAACTCGGTGAGCACTGCATTCCACAGGGACACATTGCACTCTCTTGCACCCCCTTTGTACTCTCCTCTCACTCCACGTGACTCACAGGTCCCTTTTCTCATCATGCCTAGACCTGAAGAGACTATAGAGGCCCTCCAGGCCGCTCTTAATGAGGCACAAGCAGAGCGTCGCAATGCTGAGGATGAACTTCATCAGGGACGGGAAGCACAGCACGAGATAGCGGCCACAGTGGCCACCTTAGATACTGAGCGACTGCGTTCTATTCCAGCCCTTGCTGCAGTCCTTCCTACCACAGAGTCTGGCTCAACAGACCCATCCGTTCCTCCTCATGGTGCAGTTGCAAACTCCTCTTCTCCCTCTCTCTCAGCAGCAGCCTTTGCCCGTGCTCTGCTCCCAGCTCGCCAGAAAGACTTTGATACGCCACCACCACAGTTCACGCCTAAGCTCACGTTCACATCCTGGGAGACTCGCTTCAGCGCATGGGCCCAAGGGGAGCTCCTTTGGGAATACTACTCTCCTGCCAAGCTGTTGTTTGTGCCACATCATGTAGAGGGCGCTCGCGCTGTGCGGGCACTCATCAATGGTGGCCCTGAGAATCTTCTGAATGACATTAGTACGTACAACGCGGACCCCTCCCGCAACACCTTTGCTGATCCCGTCGGCGCTTACACTCTTATCCGCCGCCGCAAAACAGTGACTGGGCACGCCGTCCAGAGTGCGCTCACTGTTTAGTTCAACACACTGTAGATGCACACTAATGAAACGGCAGATGAGTATTGGGCACGCAGTTTGCGCTTGCTCCGGGACCTTGGCAAGGCCGCCACGGGTCCCCTCTCAGCCTGCTTGTCCATCATTGCTGGCCTCATTCCAGAGTTGTCTGACCTGTACCTGCACGTCTCTCAGGCGAAACTTGAACGACTTGCCTCTGAACCTGTTCCTGTTGATTCACCACCCAAAATTGCCCCTCTCTTTGAGTTCACTGCCTCGTGCCTCACCGACTGGTGGAATGCCTTGCAGCACAAGCGCATGCATCATGGTGCATTGGCTACTGTCACTACGTCCTCCTCTTCTTCCTCTGCCACAGCTTCCTCTTCCTCCTCCTCTTCGTAGGCGACAGCGCACTCCACTCAGAGTGCCTCTCGAGGGGGGTTGGTGGGTCTGGCCATGGTGGCGGCCGTGGGGGAAAAGGCCGTGGGGGTGGCCGCAGTGGCAAGAAATCCACCCCCACTGCTGCTGACATCACCTGTTGGAACTGTGGCACCTCTGGCCACTCTACACCAAGATGTCCTGCTCCTCGTGACGATGCCCACCTGGCCTCCTCTATGCGCGCCCACTGGGCCTGCACCGGTGCCGCCGCCTCCTTTGCCGCTACTGCCGTGACAGTCGCATTGTCCTCATCGTCATCCTCTGCATCAGCACTGTCCACCACGCTTGCCCCCGTTCAACCGACGCCTCCAGCTCCTAGCCCCTGGGGCTGGATTCCTCCTCCATCTGGCCCTCCACACTACGTATCCCCGTTCTCTCACTACCACATGCCACACTGGGCTCGTGACAACGAGAACTTCTCCGACCGCTCCTCAGACCGTTCCTCGGAGCGCTCCTCTGATCGCCGGGATGAAGAGCGTACCCTTGAGCGTCGGCTGGCAGAGCTCCTTCACCTTCGCTCTCAAGGAGGTGAGAGTGTGAGTGGCCAGTCACGCGTGTCTGTTTGTGAGTCTCAGGTCACTCTTCGTGGTGCCTCCTCTGGTGGTGTTCAGGGAGACTTGCCTGATGATTATGCCTGGATTGAAGATTGGCAATCGCACACATTCCCCACTCGTCTTGGTTGTATGCCCTCTCCATCTGCCCGTGGCACCGACGCTGTCTGTCTTGTTCTCCCCTCCACTCGTGCCTTGCCTGGCCTCTGGATCATTGACTCCAGGGCCACACATCACATGTCCTCCTGTCGCTCCTCCTTCGTGTCCCTTGGCCCCGTTCAGTCTGTTTGCTCCGTGCGCACAGGCTCCGGCCAGCTACTCCCTGTTCAAGGTGTTAGTATTGTCTGCTTTGTCGGTCCTGGTGGCACTGTCTACCCTCCTGACGTGTTTTACGTGCCTGATCTTGAGGTCAGCCTTCTTTCTGTGATCACCCTTGACGACCAGGGCATGGACTTCTCCTCCAGCCGTGGCCTTGCCTCTATCTCTCTGCGGTCATCTGGCTGTGTTGTTCTTCATGGCATGCGGTGTGATTGCCTGTTCCGTGTTCCGCTCACGTTGCCCTCGTCTTCCGCTACTTTTGCCCTTATTCACGTCGCTCCGTCCCAGTCTCCCGAACACGCCAACCTCCTACATCGCCGTCTCTGCCACATTCACTACTGCTGCCATCTAGCACCTTCTTCGCCTTCACTCCGTCCTTGGCCTTGACCCTGCCACATTCGCTCCATCCTATACGACCACCTGTCTTGACTGTGCCAGTGGGAAGATGCACCGGTCCCCTTTCACCACCTCTGAGTCCACTACCGCTCACCCTCTTAATCTGGTGCACGCTGACGTCATGGGTCCGTTGCCCCATGACTTCCTTGGTGGTCTTGGTCGTTACGTCCTCTGCTTGACCGATGACTTCTCTCATTACCGTTGGATCTTTGCCCTTCGCCATTAAAGTGATGTCACTGATGTCCTTGAGTCCTGGCTACCGTAGGCTGAGCGTGCCTGTCTTAGGCCTTTGCGTGTGTTTTGCAGCGACCGTGGTGGTGAATTCTTTGGTCCTACTTCTTGTTTCCTTGAATCGCGTGGTGTCCATGTTGAATCCTCTGCCCCCTACACCCTCCAGCAAAATGGTGTCTCTGAGCGTTAGAACCGCACCCTCGCTGATGGTGTTTGCTCTCTCCTCTCTGCCTCCGGGCAATCCCCTCTCTTTGCCTTTGAAGCCATGTCCTACATGACTTGGGTCTGGAACCGTGTCCCTCATGGCCCCCTTCCCCACTCTATCACCCCCTTCAAACGCTGGACTGGTTAACGTGCTGACCTCCGCCTTGCCCGTGTCTGGGGGTGTCTTGCCTCTGTTTTGGTTCCCTCGGACCAACGCGACGGTAAGATGTCTCATCGTGGTCGGCTCTGCCTCTTTCTGGGAATTTCTCCCTTCTCCAAAGCATGGCGCTTCTGGGACCCGTCATGGTACTGTGTCATTGAATCTCGTGACGCCCTCTTCTTTGAACACCTGTTTTAGCATGATTCTCCCCGCTTTGGAGGATCCCTCTCTCCGCCCTCTCAGGGTGGGGGTGGTCCTCTGCCCTCTGGGCCTCCTGTTCTCCTCTCTGTGCGTCCCTCGCCACCCTTCGTTGCCTCGTCGACAGAACAAAGTTCTCCATCTCTGTCTTCCTCTCCCTCCGTTTCCTTTGCTCCCCTGTCCTCGCTTTCTCCCTACCAGTCTCCCGTCTCTCCTAGTGCTGTCTCACTTGAGCCCTTTGTCTCTCTTGCACCCTCTGTGTCCTCCTCGATTCCTCCAACTGGCGCCATGTCCCTGCCACCATCTCTCTCCCAGCCGTCTAACCCTGTGGCCTCACCACCTCCGTCTGTGCAGCAGCACCCTGCTGCTCCCTCCTCCTCCGTGCGTGTGCCATCCATCCCACCGGTATCACCCTACACTCATGGTGGGCGCCTCCGTACACTCCCCTCTCAGTCTCAACCCGTGGTCTCTGGTGACCTTGGTCTCCGTGCCCTCGGCCTGGTTACCTCTGCTCTGTCCACTACAACGTCTGTCATGCACCCCAACACTGCACTTGGCTACTCGCTTATCGAGGAAGAGTTCCACTCAGCTCTCTCCTCATCTGTAGCTGGGTATGTTGCATCGTGCTTTGCTGCTACTGGGCTCTCCCCGCTGCCCCCCGAGCCTCTGACTGTGCATGCAGTACGCACACCCTCAGTATGGGAATAGGCCATGAAGGCCGAGCTTGATGCACAATTTGAGCATGGTGTGTACGATCTTATCGACCTGACACCGAGTCGCAAAGCAGTTGCTGCCAAATGGGTATACCGTCGCAAGCTGATTCCTGACAACACAGTTGAACGGTACAAGGCTCGTCTCACCAGAAAGGGTTTTTCTCAGATCCTCGGTGTAGACTTTGACGAGACCTTCGCCCTGGTTGGTCGCTACACCACAGCCAGGGCTCTCCTGAGTCTGGTTGTCCATCATGACTGGGAGCTTGAGAAGATGGATGTCAATAATGCCTTCCTCCACAGCAGGTTGGACAAAGAGATCTACATGGTGCAGCCAACCGGCTTCTTAGATGGAACAAACCGGGTACGGCGATTGCGCAAGGCCCTCTATGGCTTGAAACATTCCCCATCTTGTTGGAACCAAGAGATCACATCGACCCTTGAAATAAGGGGGTACGAAAGGAGCGTTGTGGACCCTGCGTTGTTCCTCATTGCCCCCACCAAGCCACTTGTCGCCATTCTTGTCTACGTGGATAACCTCCTCATTACTTCTCCTGACGCCGCATCTGACGTGACAGCCAAGGTCCTGCTCCAGGCGGCATACAAGGTGAAGGATCTTGGTCCGGCTCGTGTCTTTCTTGGCATGGAGCTGGAACGTGACCGTGGGCTCGCACTCTACATGTCCATCAGGCTACGTATGTATGTAGCCTGGGGGAGCGATTTACCCCGCTCCTTAGATCAGTCCCCACGGCGTCCACTCCCATGACACCCGCTGGTCAGTCCTTACTGAAGACTCGGGAGGTGTCCACATTGGGAGAGACGGTTGATGTGACCGATTACCTCCGTGTCCTTGGCTCCCTGATGTACCTCGCCACGACCACCCGGGCGGATGTGGTATTTCCTATGAACTTCCTATCTCAGTTCTCCCAGTACCCTCATGAGCATCATCTTGGGACAGCATTATGGGTAGTACGCTACGTCATCTCCACTCCTCGCATTGGGCTGTACTTTCGTCCGCAGCCCTCACTTGTGGTGGACGGTTTCACAGACAGTGACTGGGCGCATGACTCTGATGCCCGCAGTCAAACGGGATGTATCTTTTTGGTCGGCGGCACTGCAGTCTCCTGGAAAAGTGGCAAACAAGAGTGTGTTGCTTGCAGCACTGCCGAGGCTGAGTATGTTGCTCTTGGTGCAGGCATGTGTGAGGGTGTATGGCTGTGTCGTTTGCTGCAACAACTACGTGTACCCATCCGTTGCATCACTCTACACTGCGACAATCAAAGCACAAAGGCCATTGCTAAAAACAGCGTCATGCATCATTCACTCACGAAGCACATCAATGTGGAGCACCATTTTGTTCATGAGTACATTGCAGCTGGCATCGACCAGGTTGCTTGGGTGGACCCACGGTCTCAGAGAGCTGACTTTCTCACTAAGGCACTCAGTTGTAATGTCTTCAAAAGTTCCGTTCACTCTGTTGGTCTCATCTTTCCACATGACCCAGGTTGATTGGTTCCAGTACATCTCTATCACCTCTCATGATTTTCTCTTGTTGTCCTCTTATGTGTGTGGGTTGGTTGTCTGCGGGTCATGGGGGAGTGTTGAAGTTCGCTGGCCACTCACAACTCTATGCCCTCTTGCCTCCCACACTCTGCACACACATGTACAGATTAAGCGACAATGGCCCTACCTGAGGAAGCGTCAGGAGTGCTCGCTCTGACTGGAGCAATTGATGCCCTCAAGCCGATGCTGCTGCCTGTTCCTAGAGTGCCTTGTGGCACAAGTGTGGCCGTTGCATGATTCTGAGATGCTAGGGGCCGTACATTCTCACTGACGTGCTCGGCATTATATTCTCTTGCCTTGCATATGCTGGGGGAGCTGCATATTTCCCGAGTGCTGAACCTTAGGGGGCCACCATGCCGGTCTTGGCCATGCATCGGTGAGCAGCTGCCCTTGGTTATTCCGAGTGGTCGGGCTCGACCCCCGGGTGGCGGCACTCGCTCACCCGAGCTTGATGCTCGTGGTGGGTGTGTGCTCACCGGTTTGAACCTCGCTCGCTCTCTCAAACTTGCTCTGTCTTGGTTGAGTACACCTCCCTAAATGCAAAGTTACCACATCCATGTCATGTCTTATGCTGCACTGGTCGTTGTGCTCACCTGCCCCACCATACATGGGTTAACCAAGTAATTTCCTAGTAACTACACCGTGTGCCTCTGAGTGTGGCTCTCATACGTGCATCATGCATACAACGATTACACCACCACCCAGAGGTCAAGCCCGAACTCTAACTATACGCTGAGGAGGACTACTCACCATGGCACATAACTCTAGTCAAGTGCCCCCCTACGAATCAGCACCCACTGGCAGAGTTAGAATTCCCAAGAAACCAACAAGAAATTTTGAAGACACACATGGCATCCTCAAGTGTCAAAGAGCTAGAGCGCCCCGCGAGTAAGACCAACAGTGAGAATCATGTAGAACAAGGATCACGTGACCATGGGCCACATCTTGAGTCTGTGCTGCTGCTAGCGACGTGTGTGAGCGTCACCATGGATGGCTCCCAACCGTGGAACAACATTTCACTGCAGCCACATCACTCCATCTCCTGTACACGTGTGGGGTAGTGTGTATGTAGGACAAGACAAGAGGGCACTATGATTGTGATGGACCACCAGCTGAACACATGCATGAATACCCCCCCATGACCTGTAGTCACTAGATTCACATGCCACAACAAACCAGCAGCAGACACAACATGAGAGCGGGAAGCACAAATCACCCGAGGTCATGGGAGCACGCAAGACTCGCAACTTGAACACCACACTTTGAAACAATTATGCTAAGTGCCTTGGTGAAAAAGTTCATTTGCTGTGATCGTATGTCCATCAAAACAACTCGAACAATAATGGCAGAAATGCATTCACAAAAGAAATGCTCAACTTTGATGTGCTTCGTGCATGAAGCTTGAAAACCTAATGAAGCAGGTTAGGGCAGCAGCGTTGTTGATGCAGCGTGTGGGAACCCACGCTCGTTGCTTAGGCTGCCCCCTCAGTCTGCTGCACCAAAGTCTAAGTCTGAGAGCTCTGGTGTTGCTACTCAGAAACACGTGTGCCAGAGGTAGCGCCAGACAACAGTTGAAAAGTGGAAATGACTTATGAAGAAGTAAGAATGAGCAACAATGGGAGACCCCTCCAAGTTCTAGCTCCCCCCCAACTCTGTAGAGCTTGTTACTCAGTTTCTAAGCCAATTAGAAAAATGACCTATTTTCTGGCAAGCAGGGCCTTCTCAGTGAGCCTTGTCAGATAGCCGACAGCCCAAAACCTGGGCATTGTCCATTTTGCCTAAGAACTGGACCATACCATAGTACGCACGCTGCAAATGTAGTCATGCGGTTAGAATCACCTAGAAAACAACAGCAATGAGTTATAGTCGTCTAAACCCAGGTGGCGTCTACGCTAGTCCTTGGTTCCTACAGTGCCTGAATAACATGAATCTTGGACCCTAAGATGTACATGGTGCTGCACATGCATCAACACAGTCAGACCCAGCACTGGACGCATGCAGAAAGCATATGGAGCGAGAGTGACTGCCGGTGGCACGATTGCCGAGGAGGTCTGTCGATGGAGCTAAGCACGTTGGAGGGAGGAGGCTCGAGCAAAATGCATGTAGGCCTCAGCGTGCGTCGGCTCCACCAAACAACACTCCAGCAGGGCTTGTGTACATTGGCGTGCACATGAGTAACGTGCGGGCTTCCACGCTCGTTGCTTAGTCTGCTGCCCCCTCACTCTGCCACTCTAGAGTCTAAGTCTGAGTGCTCTGGGTTTGTTACTCATAAATGCGCGCCCCAGTGTTAGCGCATGAAAGCAGCTGAAAACTGGAAGTAACTAATTAAGAATGAAGAATGAGAAGCAATCGGAGACCCCTCCAAGAACTAGCCTCCCCCACCTCAGTTCACCAGCCAACCAGAAAATAGATCTATTTTCAGGCTGCCAGGTTTTCTTGGTGAACCCTGTCAGACGGCCAACAGCCCAAAACCCGGGTGTCATCTTTCTTGCCTGGAAACTGGACCATACCATAATATCGACTCTGTGAACGCAGTCCTGCAGCCTCAATCAGCAAGAAAAATATTAGTGAGGAGTTATCACTGCCCAAACCCAGGCAGCTCCTACACTAATCCCTGGTAACAACAGTGCCACACTAACATGAGATTTGGATCCTAAGCAAAATAGGACGATACAGACGCAACGATATAGTCAGATCCAGTAATTGCCAGTCAACTACAAAATGTTGACGCTGGAGCCTCTTCCCTCCCGCGACGTGCTCAGCTCCATCGGGAGGCCTACCGATGGAGCTGAGCACGTCGTCGGAGGGAGGAGGCTCCAGCGAACAACGTGTAGTCCTCAGCGTGCGTCAGCTCCACCGGACGACACTCAAGCAGCGTCGAGTCTCGCCGTGAGTCATCTGCACGCCGATGTACACAAGCCGAGAGGACACAACAGAGCACGATGAGAGATGTGAGAATAAACCAACACTCCCCCATGAATCACAAGCGCAGTGCACATGGGCAGGCAGCGACACATTCAACAAACAGACTCCCCTTGGGCACAGAGAAACACAGGCAGGAACAAATTGTGCAACTCACAGACGCACACTGACCAAACTCACAGCCTTCTTGAACAAGTCGCGCTTCAGTGTCTTTGTCAAGAAGTCAGCGAGCTGCCGTGTTGTCTCAACCCACACAATGCTGACGCTACTGTCGTGCAACAATGAGCGCACATAGTGATTTTCAACATTAAAGTGCTTTGTGTGTGTGAGATGCAGACCGTCATTGTCGGTGATGGTCATGGCACTCTCATTGTCACAATGCAACGTGATGGATGCGACGGACTGACGCAATTCAGTCAACAGAAAACGCAACCATACGCTCTCACATGCGCCTGAGCCAAGGGCCACATACTCGGCCTTAGCAGTCCTACGTGCAATGCACCCCTGCTTGCCATTGCACCAAGACACAGCCGTGCCGCCAACCAGAAAGATCTAGCTTGTTCGGCTCTTGTCGTCCGGACTGCCGGCCCAGTCAGTGTAGGTGTAGCCCATCGCGACCACAGACGGCTGTCGGCAGAAAATGAGACCTCACCGTGGAGTCGAGACGACGGAGTACAGCACTGTGATCACGGCCTCGAAGTGGAGGCGATGTGGCTCCTAAGAGAACTGAGTCAGGAGGTTGATGGCGAACGTAATATCCGGGCGTGTCGTCGTCGTGAGGAACATCAATGACCCGATGACTCGTAGATACGCGGTCACGTCAACTGGTCTTCAGGTTCACCTAGCCATCCGGTGACATGGGTGAAGACGCACTCAGCATGAGGGCAGGTCCTCGGCGAAGCGAGTGGATAGAGTCTGTACATATGCCGACTGATGGACGTTAAGGATGTCGTAAGAGCAATCATGCTCGAGCTCCATGCCCAGGATGACTTGGGCAGACCCGAGATCCTTCATCTGATAGGCGATGTGCAGCAGGTCCTTGACGCACTGGATGGTAGCCACGTCTGGTGACGCAATGAGGAGATTGTCGTCGTAGACAAGGACAGCGACAAAGGTCTGGCCTCGCGGGGTGATGAGCAGTGCGGGGTGAGCAATGCTTCGTAGGAGGCCCTCGCGGAGGAGCGTGCGGCTTATCTCCTGGTTCCAGCACCAAGGCAACTGCTTCAGGACATAGAGAGCCTTTCACATTGCAAAACCTTGCTTGTGCCGTTGTCAAAGCAAGGAGGTTGTACCATGTAGAGCTCCTCACCCTCCACGGAGCCATGGAGGAAAGCGTTGCTCATGTCCATCTGATGCAGCTCCCACCTCTGCTGGGTAACCAGGCTGAAGAGCGCCCGGCTAGTGGAGAATCGGTCAACAAGGGCAAAGATCTGGTCGTAATCAACCCTAGGGACCTAAGAAAACCCCTTGGTTGTAAGGCGGGCCTTGTACTTGTCCAAGGACCAGTCCGGCTTCCATTTGTGCCGGAAGACCCATTTGGCACCAATGGCCTTCTGACTTGGAGGGAGATCGATGAGGTCATACACGTGGTGCTATGGGATAGCAGCAAGCTCGTCGGCGCAGGTAGCATCCCAATGTACGACCTCCGGGGAGACTCAAGCCTCGCGTAGGGTGGCAAGGTCCTCCGGGCGTGCCATGGAGCGGACTGCAAGGGCGTGTGCATCTCGAGCCCCCGGTGGGGTGCGTGTGAGTGCAGCCGTAACGGCATGCCGATGCTCGTGATAGAGCATGGCGTAGCCCAGTGCGGAATCCGGGTGGAGGTCTGTAATGATGGCCAAAGTGGTTGCGGACAGGTGCGGCACGTGCCACAAGTTGCCATGGGCTGGATCATGCAAAAGGACATGACCAGACATACGCAATGACACAGTGCTAACACCACTCAATTGCAGTATGTCCATGCTCATACAGTCAAGGACAGTGAAAAACAGGATGCTGAGCCCAAGACTAGGAATGAAGAGCACATCGGTCATAAAGACATCCTCAGTGGGACCACGGAAACGAACCACACCGATGGCGCAAATGGGTAAGACCATGAACCTGTCCGAACCCAAGAGACATCAGTAACGAGGCAAAGGACACCAAAGGCCTCACGCGAGGCCATCATGTGATGTGTGGTCCCAGAGTGGATGATCCAGGTCTTGGAAGGGTCTTGGACCGGTGTCGCCAGGTTGCTGTCGGTCACCGGGCAGTGGGCGAGGGATGCAAACGGAGTGGACGGGGGTGCGAACCGGGACTGCCAGTCATCCAGCGAGGCGGCATCATTACAAAGAGGAGCAGGTGGGGAGGGCACGACAGAGAACGGAACGGACGAAGGTACAGGGCATGACCGCAGCTTAGAATCTCTCATGCATGGAAGTGACGGGTGACCAGCGATGACGCAACTTGCACTTCCTAGGAGAGGAGGGCGACGCAGTCCGAGCTGGATTGCGATGAACTACTTCAACTGACATTCACGGGTTGAGGGCCTGATGGAGTAGACTTATTGCGGCGTGATGGCACAGGAGTCCGAGAAGGAGGAGGGAGGCGGCGGTGACAGAAGAGCAGGCGCTGACGGTTGTGGATGATGCTGTAGCTGAGCTGACGGAGGGTGAAAGGGAGCAGGCAGTGTGAACACAAAAGGAGTAACGACAGTTACAACAGCGATGGCAAGGCAGCGCTCATGCTAACAATGCATGGTGGTGATGACGCGCGCCTCGTATGTCAGGAGCGAACATGTGTACCACCCGTGTCTTGGCTGGCCACAGTTGTGGCAGGCTAAGTTGCCGCAACTGGATCCGCTCCACTTCTGCTGTAGGTCCTTGCCCTTTTGCCCCTATGTTTCTTCTTGCTAGACGATGAGGCGGCAGAAGACGCAGCTACTGCGGGAGAGGAAACAACCACCAAGGCGATGATAGAAGAGGCAACGGCCTCCGTGTGCTGGATGCAAAACTACTAACAAGCCTCCTCGGTGCAGAGAAAGAGCTCGCATGCCCAGGGCATGAGGGTGCCCTGGGCAGCCATCACGACGAGGATGTCCTGGGTGTAATGGATGAAAACGTTGGTTACGCCACGCTTGATGGTGAGGAGCACGGATAGAAGGGGTGGTGCAACGTCTCCCAGACGGCGAAGGATGTCCTCCGCCTGCTGCCTATAGGAGATGACCGTCTCAGCCTCCCTCATTTGGATGGAGTTCAACTCCCAAAGCAGGGGGCTGGTCTCTACCTTGCTGGAAAGGTGATGAGGACGCGTGAGGATGTGCCACACCACTGTAGAGTGGGAGGGGCTTCCAGGGGAGAAGTCCCTGAGGAAGGGCTCAAGAGCAAGCCATGAAGCCGGAGGGGCGATGGGGACAAGGGCACGTACAGCGCGACCAGCATCATACACCTGTTTGGCCTGGGTGGAGTCGTAAGGTAGGACGTAGTATGGCCACGGGCCCTCACCCTCTGTCCAGATGCCGAAGCTGAGCTCCCAGCTGCGGAACTGCTCGCCAGCCTGGAGCGGGGAGGCCGAGGTTCCAAATTCCTTTGGCCTACGGCCAGCACCCAGAGCAGGGCCTAGGACTGAAGACACAGTATAGCTTTGGTGCTGGGAATGATACTCTACCAAATATTGTGTAGCAGAGGGAAACAAAGGGACTAGTATGCCTAGGTGGAAGGAAGGGCTGCAAATACTCATATTATTGCCGCTGTTGTTGTTGCTCTAACGACTGTTGCTATTGTAACAACTATTGTTATAGCAACTGCTGCTACGGTAGCTATGTCGGTGGTTGTAGTGTCGCTAGTTGCCGCAACAGCGTTGCGAGCTGTTGGCATATGACGACTAGCAAATATGGCGAGCCAGCAAGGCCAACGCAAAACTTACTAGGTGTTGGTGCTGCTGCCACTGATGTTGCTACTGTTGCGGTTTCTACTCTTGTTGTTACTACGGCTACTGTTGTATCTACTTCTGCTGCTACTACAATGGCTGCTTTTGCTACTACTTTTGTTTTTGCTGCTATTTTTGCTGCTATTGCTATTGCTAGTGTAGTAGCGGCAGCTGCTGCTACTACTGTTGTTGCTATAGCTGCTATAGTTACTACAAAAATGGGGGACGAGTGGGTCCTCCTGCAATGGAGGACCCCTCCTCACTTTCAGCCATGGTTCTCTCTATACTTTTTGTGTTGAACTTGTTGGTGATGTCAGTAGTGGCGTGAGTAGTGATGTGGGTAGTAACGTCAGCAGTACAACTGGCGTTAACAAGGACATCAGCAGTGACATCAGCCGAGGGTGGCTGACGTTAGCAGTGGCTATTACGCTACTGATGTAGCCGCTACTGCGTCAGCTTCTATGCTGCTACAACTGTTACTACTACTACTACTACTACTACTACTACTACTACTACTACTACTACTACTACTACTACTACTACTACTACTAACATCAGTAGTGATGTTAGTAGTGACGAAAGCGGTGACATCAACGGTGACATCAACACTCACAACTGACGTGACTACAGTTGCTCCTGCTCTTGCAACTACTGCGGTAGTGCTGCCATGCGCTGGTGCTGCCGCTTTTGTTGCCGCTACCATCACGCTGCTACGTGCTGTTGGTGCTGTTGCAACTGTTGCAGCTGTGGCAATAATTGTTGTGGCTGCTGCTACTGCAACAGTGCTAGTGCAGGCTACTACTACTACTACCAAAGGTGTTACTTTTGTAGCAATAGCAGTGAGGGTGGGGGTGCTGCCCCCAACCTTCCGCTGTGGTGTCTACGGGGGTTCCGCCAATTTTTTCTGTTTTTGTTTTGTTTGTGGTTGCTACTCGTTGATGTTGCAACTACGCGCTGCTGCTATAGCCACTGCTATTGCTATTGCTGCCAGCCGCTGCTGCTATTGCTACTGTTGGTTGCTACTGCTACTACCCGTTGCTGGCTCCTACTACGTGTTGCCGACTGCTATTGCTCGTTACTATTGGTGGTGCTGCTGTTGCCGGCTGCTGCTTGCTGCTCACTGCTTGTTGCTGCTTGCTATTTGATGCTACTTCTATTGCCCGCTACTACTATTGCTGCTTACTCCTCGTTGCTCGCTGTTGCTCGCTGCTCTCTTTTGCTCCCGGCTGCGGCTGCTTCTTACTGCTACCGCTGCAGCTACTTTCTGCGGCACCTGCTGCTTGCTACCTGCGTTCTGCTTGATGCATGCTAATACTGCTACTGTTGCCGCACTGGCAACAGCAGATGCGAAGTCACTTTCTTGGCGGTGTTTTCACCACGTGCATCGGCATTGCTCCAACGTCACTCGGTCAGCCGACGTCGATTCCACCATCGCTAACATTGCCGTGGGGCCAGTGCTGCCGAAAAAAAAATAAAAGTTGCATTTCCCTTGTGTGAGTAACGTTTTGGAGATGCAATCCGACAGGTCAATGCTACCGGAAAAACTCCGGCAGCATTTCCCCTGCACAGGCGCATTTTGGGGACCGCCGCCGTTGAGTGGACATGTTCGCTGGTATAGTGCTACTTCTGGTACGCTCTGGCTCTGATACCAAGCTTGAAAACCTAATACAGAATGTTGGGGCAGCAGCGTTGTTGATGTAGCATGTGGGAACCCACGCTTGTTGCTTAGGCTGCCCCCTTAGTGCTGATGGCAGCACAATTGCCGAGGAGGTCTGCCGATGGAGCTGAGCACATTGGAGGGAGGCGGCTCCAGCAAAATGTGTGTAGGCCTCAAGGTGCATCGACTCCACCAAACGACACCCCGATAGTGTCGCGTCTGGCCATCAGTCATCTGCAAGCCGATGTACACAAGCCGGGAGGACACAGCATAGTACAAAGAGAGACGCGTGAAAACCAACACATGATTGGTGTAGGCCATCCACCTTAGCAATCGCTTTTGTGCTCTCCTTATCGTATCGTATGGTGATGCAAAGAATAGGAATGCGCAACTACAGCAAGAGGAATAAGCCGCACACGTACTTGCACCAAGTGCGACATACTGAGCTTCACTTGAGCCCCTTGCAACATATCCTTGCTTGCCACTCTTCCAGGAGACGGCCGCTCTTCTCATAAGAAGATGTAGCCTGTATGACCACGGGCGTTTGAATCATGAGCCAACTCATTTTTGGTAAAGCCATCAACAGTGACTGACGTTTGTACACTCAATTACAATGATGTCCGTGAAGTGGACATCGCGCTTTGCAACACACGCAATGTGCCCTTGAGTTGGTCCTCCCTGAAACATTGAGAGACATGAGACAGAAAGTTAACTGTAATGGCCATATCTACGTGAGTGGTGTTGGCTAGATACATAAGTGAGCCAATGACACACGAGAAGTTAGTTACATCAACTGCATCCTCTAGTTTAGTGACATCCAATGACTTTAGCGGTGTCTGACCTACTAGAGTCATTGGCTTAGAGATCGAGAACACTGTACAGAGTAATGATACAAAGCATTTTCCCAACTTGCATGTATTTGCAGGCTAGTAAACATGTATTGCCCATCTTGAGCAATTATGCTCAAGCTCCATACCCACAAAGACTCGAGTTTCGCTGGGACCCTTCATTTTGTGTGATGACTGTATAAGCCTCTTGACCGACTGAACATCGGTCGGATCGGGAGATGTATTGAGCAGATCATCGACATCCAAGAGAATGGATAAAAATAAGGCAGAGGTGGCACTTAGAAACAAGGTAAAGTTGACTCTGCTTCGACAATATTCTCCCTTCTCAAGAGTGGATGTGATATCTTGTTCCAAAAACATGGCAACTACTTGAGGTCATGCAGAGCCTTGCACAGCTGCCATACCTTGTTGGTACCATCAATGAACCCACTAATTGGATCATGCGAATCTATTCATCAAGTCTACAATGAAGGAAGGCATTGTTCACATCCATTTTCTCAAGTTTCCAATCATGCTGAGCAACAAGACAAAGGAGGGCTTGAACAGTGGTCTGACACTCCATTAGAGCAAAGATGTCATTGAAATTGACTCCAAGGATCGGTGAGTATACCTTGGTTATGATGCAATTCGTATCGTTCAACATTACAATGTGGACTCAACTTTCTACAGAAAACTTACTTCACTGAGATAACCTATGTACCAGGTGGAAGATCTATTAGCTTACAAAAAAATGTGTTCAGTCAAAGCATTGAGTTTATCCTACATGGCTGCTCCCCATAAAATGGAGACAGGAGCCTTGTGAGCCTTGTGGAAAGTCGTGGGCTCTGGGGGCAATGGGAAAATGTCTAGCAGTTGCGAAGAAATTGGCCACATACCTTGAGAAATACATGCCAAGGGCATGGTAGAATTTATGCTCGACAAGAGATTTCCCAAGAGCAGTGTTCGGATGAATGATTGACACATTAGTGGAAGAGTCAGCTAGCGTGGCAAGAACAAAAACACAAATCGATGGCTCACCAGACAATGTGGTAATATCTGGAGCCATGAGAAGAGGAACCATGAGAGGAGACAGAAGATGGGCTCTGGGAGCAATGGGAAAATGTCTAGCAGTTTTTTGACAAAAAGGGCAAGTAGGCGTCCACCCCGAACATAAGGACACACAGGGGGAGAAGGAGAGGCTGATAACATGACTGGAGAGGAAGATATTAGAGAAGGAGTTGACATAGGCAGTGGTGGAGGAGTGAACGTAGAGGTTTCTAGAGAGGAAGAAGAAGCTACGAGTGGTTGGGGAGACGAGGGAGAGGCTGTAGGTAGCATTGGAGAGAAATGTGATCTAGTGGGAGAGGCCATGCGAGGTGAGGCTGAGCCCAAGTTAGTGAGAGAGTATCTCAAAGGAGGTCTGCATGACTAGAACCGAACAGGTTGTGCAACAAATGCAAGAGCAAGAGCGACACACGGCAGAGGAACTCCCCCAACCCAAGAGAGCAAGATAAAAAAGGAAGGAGAGGAATGATGAGACAAAAGAAGCTCAAACTCGTCTTCAAAAAAATAGGACGTTGTGATTCTTAACGACGTTGGTGCAAGAGGGGTCCTAGAAGCGTCAAGCCCTTCAAAATGAAGAGCTACTCAGGATTACACAAATACGGCCACAAGGGACAAGCTTACCCTCACAATGGTCGTTGGGAAACCATACAGCTATGATAGAGCTCTAATCACATGTGAAACACAAGTGAGCACAACAAATAGTCCACCGTTGAAAGAGAGTGACATAACAAGGGAGCAGATTGTGAGGAACACGGTTCCAAACCCATCATATAGGGTATGGCCTTGAAGGCAAAGGTAGGTGAGTGACCGGAGGAGGAGGGGAGAGGCCACACTCACCAACAAGGATGTATTTCCACTCTTCAAAGACACATGGCTGACCAATTGAAAGAAAGATAACATCTTTACTTGAACCCAGGTTTGAATACCATAAAAAGCAGCATGGAGCTCAGCCCAAACACTCAAACATCTTGATAGTTTCTCATTTACGTTTTTTAAGTATTCTTCTGTTCATGCTATTGGAAGTTGTTTGGGGCAGGGGGTAAAACCTACACTAAAATTTGGACAAGTAGTAGGTTGCTAGTCTAGTAGATTTTATAGGTAGGCAGACGTGCTTCCAACACTTTGTCTGTCTACAATGCAACAGAATATTAGGTTGGATTTATGTAATCATTTTTTGTGCTTTGTGCAAAATAGCACTTGACAAGTAATACACACTCAATTATGGACAGGGACTGGAACAACTCCAGTAGATGGTACCTTTTGCCAACTTCTGTACTTCGCCATAAGATAAGCTCTGGCCTTAGCTCCGGGTTTACATCTTCGGCTTCATTATGTTGGTGAAGACGGACCCTCTTTATATGTAGTGGAGCAGCTACAGAAGCTAACTCCTAAGGTAGAAGTTGAAATTGGATGGGAAACAAATCCAAGCTTTGGAGCCTTGCCTGACGTAGATCAAGTGGTTGTTGATGAGCTATTGGAACTGAAAGCCTTAAGTAGTGTTGAGACTCGTTGGCCTTGTGGCTGTTGCTGATGATGAAGGGGTATGTGTCCTTTCGGTGATGTAAGGAAGTCCCTCTTGTTGAAGAGGTACATCTCTGGTGGCCTTCCATTGAAGCTCTCTACTGATGTGGAAAAAATGGCCTTCAATTGAAAAGGTACCCATTGGTGGTGGGTAAGGGCTAGGGTCTTGAAGGCCATTCCAAATAAAATCTTATATCAGAAGATTGAACAGGAATCTTGAGGAAGGAAAATGCTGCTGAAATTGCCGCTCTGTACTTCGCCAAAATTCCATAGAAAGTTAGACAAGTGAAGCATACATTGATCGACCAATTTCCAACACTCCCACACGATCAATGAACGGTCGACTATGGTCAATTCGGACTTTGTGTGT
Source organism: Penium margaritaceum (assembly GCA_023375785.1). Lineage (NCBI taxonomy): Eukaryota > Viridiplantae > Streptophyta > Zygnematophyceae > Desmidiales > Peniaceae > Penium > Penium margaritaceum. The sequence goes on along the minus strand of SZWC01005035.1, from coordinate 87,718 downwards.
AGGAAAAAAATGCGTATTGTCCAGGATGACGCGGAATTGGAGGTTGAAGACGGGGAATTCAATCGCCGAGACTTTGTTCTAGGTGTCGAAGAAAACTCGATGTATAGATGTTGAGTATCTGGGAATCTTTTGTTGTGAATATGATCATTGGGTGGAATCTCGATGACGAGAGGAATCTGCTGGTTTTGGTTTCGTTGAAATTGGAGTTGAAATAGATGAGAAATGTCCGTAGGAAAATTGGGTTGTTGTTGTCTGAAAAAACTTCGATTTCGCACAGAATTGCCGCACAAAGTTCAGGTGTAATAGACGTCATCGCTTTTCTTGTTGGGCAGTTCGACGTCGGGGCCCTTCTTTGTGTGGCGGCTCCATCACACGGCCCTTTTCTCTAAAACGCCAACTATGGAGCCTCGACGGCCGATCTCAAAAACAGTGGAGCCCTGCCGGCCAATATCAGTAACAAAGGGGCCCTCCCACTGAATCTGGGTTGGTCAGATCGTGATCCGGCCAAGCCGCTGAAGTCAGCAAGAAAAAACGTCTTAGCGTTTGTTCTGAGGAAAACACAATTTTAGCGGGGTTTTGAAAAGGGCACGCAAAAATGACGACTCGGTGGAGGGGCACACAAAAATGATGACTTCCTGGCGGGGCACGCAAAAATGACGACGCCCTGGCGGGGCACGCAAAAATGACGACTTCCTGGCGGGAACGCAAAAATGACAAAAAGCAGATGTGCCACTTTCCGAAAGGGCACTAAAAAATGACAGCTTCGCCGTGGTTGCGCCACATCAGCATACTGTCCATGGAAACAGTTATGTAGAAAGCGTGTCTATCTTCACCTTTCTCTCACTATAAAAGTTTAGTGTCTTTTCTTTTGTGTGCTCATGAAAGATCGCATATGGTTTTGTCAGTTCGACAAAACGTGCCCTCCGATTTCCTTACCATTTGATCTCTCGCTTGAAGTTGCCGTCACCCTCTTCTACTCCGAACTCTTCGTAAAAAAACACAAAAGCATCATCGTTTTTTGAGAGGGCACACAAAAATGACACATTCTGTAAGAGCACACAAATATGGCACTTTTTTACAATACATATAAAACGCAACTTTTCACATATGGCACCTATTGATGTCAAAATTTCACATCTTGTAAATTTCAAAGTGCACATCGTAATGACCCCCCTCGCTTAGATTTTTTTAATACGTCTTCCTCACCACAGGCTACTTCTTATGTTTGGAAATTAGGGATCATTTTTTTTGTATTTTTCTTGATACTTCTCTTTTAAGGGTTGGTACAAGGAATGGCGTGGGATGTAGTGAAAATCTTACATGACAAGTCTAGGAAAACCTCGGAACCATACACATTATATGTTCATTGAAATGGGCGAAGGGGGTAGAATATACAATATGTATGCTTTAGAGGTTTTCCAAGACTTTTTATGTATAAATTTCACTAAATCCTACGCCATTCCTTGAACCAACCCTAAAAAGAGAAGAAGCATCAAGAAAAATACATTAATGATCCCTCTTTTTGATATATAAGAAGTAGCCTGTGGTGAGGAAGACGTATTCAAAAAATTTAAGCGAGGGGGGTCATTATGATGTGCACTTTGAAATTTACAAGATGTGAAATTTTGACATCAATAGGTGCCATATGTGAATAGTTACGTTTTTTATGTATTCTAAAAAAGTGTCATATTTGTGTGCTCTTACAGAATGTGTCATTTTTGTGTGCCCTCTCAAAAACGATGATACTTTTGTGGTTTTTTACGAAGAGTTCGGAGTAGAAGAGGGTGACGGCAACTTCAAGCGAGGGATCAAATGGTAAGGAAATCGGAGGGCACGTTTTGTCAAACTGAAAAGACCATATGCGATCTTTCATGAGCACACAAAAGAAAAGACACTAAACTTTTATAGTGAGAGAACGGTGAAGATAGACACGTTTTCTACATAACTGTTTCCATGGATAGTATGCTGATGTGGCGCAACCACGGCGAAGCTGTCATTTTTGAGTGCCCTTTCGGAAAGTGGCACATCTGCTTTTTTGTCATTTCTGCGTTCCCACCAGGAAGTCGTCATTTCTGCGTGCCCCGCCAGGAAGTCGTCATTTTTGCGTGCCCCACCAGGGCGTCGTCATTTTTGCGTGCCCCGCCAGGAAGTCGTCATTTTTGTGTGCCCCTCCACCGAGTCGTCATTTTTGCGTGCCCTTTTCAAAACCCCGCTAGAATTGCGTTTCCCTCCGTTTGTTCTGGGTTCTCCGACAGCAAGATCTGATCGACGGTTTTTTTGTAGCTGTTTCCAATGAAATCACGTTTGTCTCGCAAACCCAGTCATTTTGCTGGTTAGTTTTGAAAAACCTCATGAGTCGTTTGTTGAACGGCGACTAAATATGATGCAGTCGACTTCGACCTTCTTCTGACGACGGGGAGCCAGGGACCGGCTCATCGACTGGCTAGTTCGAAGCCTGCAGCTCTGCGCAGGGCTCTCGCGTTGGTCGCAGCCCGAATGCAGGCTCCAGCTCTCATGGACCCGGCGTTGCGGATCCTCGAGTCAGGATTCTGCCGTGAACCAGGGCCCCAGGATCAATTTGGCCTTTGTTGTTTTTGGGTCGTGCACGCGATTTCCGTTCGGTAAAATCGTGTGTGATTGCGCCATGTGGGAACTGGGCCCACGGGGCGCGATGGTGCATGCCGGTTCGATCGCCGAAACTGGGCATGACCATTCGGGCTCGCGCGAGGCGGGGGCTGGTCGACATGCCCGAACAGGCCGATTGGCCGGCGAGCCATCGCGTCCGTCTGAGGTCACTCGAGACGGCTCGCGCGGCCGGAAATGAGGCCAAAGTCTATCTCCGCGCCCCGCGATTCCTGTACAGCAAAAAACCCGGTCGTTTCAGGTTCCAAAAACGGGGCATATTTAATGCCTTCAAACGAGAAAGTTAGATTTCTGCTTCGGGTGCGCCAGGACTTCACCAAAAATCGTTGGTGAAGGGATGAATTCACAAGACACAGATAAACTGATGGCTGGAATACCATAAACTAGAGGTGATGGCGGTTCGAGCTGGAGAATGCCCGAAGTGTGTGGAGGCTTCCGCGAATCGTCCTGAGAAGTTGTTGAAGTTTCGTGCAAACCAAAACTGAGATACGTTACATTAACAAGTTGATTTTCTAGAAACATTCGAGATTTGAAGTCCTCAAATATAATTTGGCGACGATTGGCAGGTGCATTGATGTTGTGTCGTTCCGGAGAGTGGTCTTGAACTTGATTTTTTAGGCTTAGAAGAGTCGTTGGTTGTATTACAACTTCAAATGAAAGAGTCCTCTCTCTGAATCTCCAACACTTCTCCCCTTCCTCGCACGGCCGGTTTGAGCTCGAAAGACAGGCTTTGCGCCCAGAGTGATGTTCTGGGCTCGAAACGTACCGATTCAAGTTCAAGAATTTCCAAGCGTTGTCTTTGAACGAATGTGTGCTGCTCGTTGTTGATGGCGATAAAACCTTTGGGAGATACAAAATGTTAAGGAAGGTGAAGATTTCAATTCCAATGATGAAGGCCCTTTTCATATACTTGGATCGTATATTCCCCTGGATGCTTGATCTGGTTTTTGAGTTTTGTAGAGTTGAAACGGTTGATGTCGTTGCTTGCCAACCTTTTTGTCGACATTTAAACATCACTATGGAAGGGTCTTCAAAGGGTTTGGAATGAATTTTGATGAGGTTGTTTGGTTCCACTCCAAATGACTTTGCTGGATTCAAAGAGGCAGAACTTCAAGATTCGATGTGGATCCAAGTTGCAATCCTCGTTCCATGAGTTGATGCATGAAAAACAAACTTGCGACAAGCCCTCGAAGATCAAGGACATCTGAATATGGTATTGCGTGGTTGTTATAAGTGGCTTTGATCTCTCCATTGCCTTGAACCAGTAACGTTTCTTTGTTGCCGAGGTAGACAAATTTGTTTGTTGGTGATGGCTTGAAATTATGAAGAAAGCTCGTGTCAAACGTCATGTGTTGTGTTGCACCACTGCCGAGGTAACATACGTCATTACGTTGTGCAAGGTCCGTTGTTTCCCATTAGGGAAGTGTAAAGGCTGCAAACTAGAAGCGTTGGGATGAAGAGGGTATCTCCATGTGTTGTTCGAGAATCATTTTCTCATCGTTATCATTATTTGGAGCTGTCACTTGAGTGGTCACTGGTTTGGCCTCCAACCCTTTGATTTGTTCTTTGAGAAAACTGAAACAGATCTCCACCGTATGGCCTGTCTTGTTGCAAAATGTACAAGTACGCAGTTGATCTCCTTGACGTTGTTGATATGCACCAAATGATGAACTTGCATGTTGCTTAGATTGTCTTGGATTCTTCAAAGGGAAGTCAAAATTCCCCATCCTTGCCACATACGTTGTCTGATGGCACTGGTATTGCTTATCAAACTCTTAATCTCACCGCTCATTCAAGAGCACAGTACATACAAAATCTTCTATAAGTTTGCTTGCTGGCTAGTACCGTAGGATACGTTGAACTTCCTTCCATTATTCCGTCAACCCCTTGAGCAAGTAAGTGATGAAGAGTGGTTCAGATAAAGCAACATCTGCAAGAGCAAGCTGGTCTTGCAGATCCTTTGCTTTGTTGATGTAATCCTCAATAGATTTGAAGTTTTCAAGGGATGTATTTGAGAGCTCGGTAAAAAATTACGACTTATTGGTCGTGTGCATTGGTTGATACGTGCAAATTAAGGAACACCATTATTCATATGCAGCATAAGGATGATCTTCATACATGCGTAGAGCGCATTGAATTCGTGGTACCACGGAGCGAGTAAGGATAGTGAATGCTGGAAATTGATAGTCTCGAAAGATAGTTGCAACACTCGGATTAGTTACAAGATCAGGTTGCTAAAATGACCCAATGTAGAAGCTCCAGATTTCTTGGATTTTGGCAAAGGCTTTTCAGTTGAAAAGCAAGTGCAAGATGTTGGTTCCGTCAAAAACCTCTATTGTTGATGTGGGAGAAACAACGTAATTGGATGGATCAAAAAAGAACTTTCGGGTTGCCTGTAAAACTGATGTCCAAACTAGAGTCATATTTGGCGAGAGCTCTATGGAAGGAATTGAACTCATGAGATTTGGTTGTCTGGTTGATGATATTGCCCTTGCCTCAGCTTGATTTGCCTCATGAAGAGTGTGGTTAACAGCTTTATTTGCAAGTTGTCCTCTTTGCTTTGCTGCTGCAATTCTTGCATCGGCATCAAGGCATGTCTAGATTATTGTTTCTTCATAAGTTTTCAGCTCTTGGGCTTTGCCTTGGTCGAATTTGAGAGTGGCAGAAGCTATTACGGCTACAGTTGCTGCATCTGTATCTCGCTGAATGTATTTCTTGAATTCTTCAAGTTGTATGCGTGCTTGTTTTGCCTCTTGAAGGCAATTATACTCAGTTTTTTTTGCACGCTGTTGAGCAATCCGTGTAGATATTTCAACATGCACTGTTGCTTGTTGAGATGTTTGTTGAGCTGCTTCGGCACTTCTTCGTGTTGCTTCTCGGGCACTAATTACTGATGCTATGGCTCTCTATTTCTCAAAGGAAAGTACTTGATTCTCGTTCTGCATGGTATTTATAAGAGTCTGCATTCGAGCATTTTTAGCTTTAGCTTCCTGCATTTGAGCTTAAAGAGCAAGCATCTGTGTTCGCATGCTTATTAGGTCCTAAATTGGCTGTGGAAAGCCCAAAAATGCAAGGGAAGGATCTGATCGTTTGTCCAAATTTCTATGAGAATCAAGTTCAGCTTGTACATAAGCTTCTTCGTTTATATTGGAGTGCAATGTGTTGTATATCAACTTTTGTTGTTGTTGCAGATAAACACCAGGTCAGCCGTGTTGTCTCTCGAGCTGGAGATGTGGTCTTAAATGTCCATGGGAACGTGAAACACTTCTTATATGAGGATGCTCCACAGGTGCTCTGTTACCGTGTTGGAAGTTGACTAGGGCAGGGAGAAAAACCTGCACTAATATTTGGACAAGTAGAAAAGCTGCTAGTCTAGTAGATTCGTGAGGTAGGCAGACGTGCTTCCAATACCTTGTTTGTCTATAATGTAGTGGAATGTTAGGTTGGATTTGTGTAATGAGTTTTGGTGCTTTGTGCAAAATAGTACTTGACAAGTAATACACCCTCAATTATGGATAGTGACTAGAACAACTTCATTAGATAGTGTCCTTTACCAACTTCTGTACTACGCCATGGGATAATCTCTAGCCTTAGCTCCAGCTATCCATATTCAGCTTCACTATGTTGGTGTAGACGGGCCCTCTTTATATGAAGTGGAGCAGCTGCAAAGCTAACTCCTAAGGTAGAAGTTGAACTTTAATGCGGAACAACTCCAAGAATTGGAGTCTGGCCTGACGTAGGTGAAGTAGTTGTTGATGGGCTATTGGAACTGAAAGCCTTAAGAAGTGTTGAGACTTGTTGGCCTTGTGGCTGTTACTGATGAAGAAGGGGTATGTGCCCTTTTGGTGATGTAAGGAAGTCCCTCTAGCTGAAGAGGTACATCTGAAGGTGGCGTTCCATTGAAGCTCTCTGCTGAGCTCGAAGAAATGGCCTTCAATGGAAAAGGTACCCCTTGATGGTGGGCAAGGGCTAGGGTGCTAAATCCCACTCCAAATAAAATCTTGTATCAAAATCTTGAACACAAATCTCGAGGACGGGAAATATTACTGAAATTGCCGCTCCGTATTTAGCCAAATTTCCATAGAAAAATTGACTGGTGACCCGTACATTGATCGACCAATTTCCAACGCATGGAAAAAGGGGAAGACTAATAGTTTTCTCGACACACCACTGGATGACCCTTGTAAGACTCCAAAAATCACGCGGAAAAGAGAAAAAGAGGCACTTGAAGTGCCAAGGTTTGTATGAACCCTTGTGTTGAGGAATTCTATGCCAAATATTTGAAACGGTGACAACTTTTGTGGTGGAACGTAAGTGTAGGGTCATGTTGACCATTGATTTTTCCGCAATAATTTGGAAGCTCTAGTTGAGCTCTTCATAAATCAGGAACCTAATTTTCTTTTGATTGTTAGTTCTGAAACATCAAAAAGGGAAAAACCAACAGTCTCCTGTGTCGCGAACAACTTGAATCTTGGAAGAAGTAACCATAAGAATTCCACGATATGGCTCAACACAAGCTATACATGCGCTAACGATTCTTTGTTTGCATGAAAGGGCCACAGCAGTGTACACCTGGTTGCAAAGTAGAAGTATAATGTACGTTGAGACGAATTCTTGGTTAGAAATATTAAAGGCAACACACATGCTGCATACACTCGGTGACTCATTCACATGATGCAACGATACAAAATGTAGAGATTGCAAAAAATGATTGTCGATTGCATGGCTATACGGGTGTCTGCCACATCATCAATGCAAGTGCCAATTGCAGTACTGGCAGAAATACAGGTGTTGGCTGTAGAAGTTTTGTCGATGTCAAACACGCAAATGGAAAAGTACCAGTTGTACTTTATTTTCAAATTTTGAATGCATTTGAAAGTGTCGAATGCTCAACTCATTGTCTACAGAGATATGACCACAGCAAATGCTGATAAGGTATCCACGTTGGTGTTACGTGCACCAAGGATACTGGATAAGTAAGCTGTGCTTTAATTTTGTTGAAATGTGATTGTGAGTGCCAATCACACTCAACGCACACGCGATGGTGGAAAACACCGCACGAGGGTCAATCACACGGAATTGACAAGTGTTGGTTGCACTTGGAACATGACCAACTTGGAGAAAGCAATCATAACATTCATGTAAGTATTGAATGCACAATTAACATCAGATTGGAATGCATGGTCAATGAGTGTGTCAGGATAAAGCATTGATGCAAGTGTCCAATACATTGTTTCCATAAACATCAATCGCACAAGTGACAGAAGATGCACATTGCAATTCTAGCATGAGTGCCGAATGCACCATTGATACCACTACCAAAAGCCCCATGGACATAACTCATCCGGATAGACTTGTCATATTAGTGTTGATGAGACATCACATGTCATGGGTACCAGTTTAATCGATAACATGGGTGCCGATTGCACCCTTTTGCTTCAGGTAGCTTCCTTGCAACAGACCACAAGATAAAAGCATATGATATTTGCTGGTAGTGGTTCTCCTGGTAAATGCCCCAAGTACGTAGTATGAAGTGGCATAAACATGTCATGTGACATTTGAGAGACGTCTCGAAGAACTCGATGATGGACATTACCAAAATCTCTAAAGAGAGACCTGATGGGTACATCTCAAAACAACTACACACAGCTGTGTTACTAAGAGCTATACCTAGATGGAACAACAAAAAACGATGTTATCTTAATCATTGCCAGTAGCGACAACCAATTGAAGTTAAGAATTTTACCACTTGTGATGGTAGTACGGAAAGATACTTCTAAAACAAGTACGCGTGGATTTTAACGGATGAATCATATGTGTTACAAGGATGATTTCCTCAAACTTGGACCATGCTAAAGGTGGAGAAATTCTTTTGTATCTATAGATGGAGCTTGCAATAAAATCATAGTCGGCTGAGCATTAGCTCCAAAACATGCAACACCTGCATGACCTTGCGTGGTCAGTTTGCATGACCATGTTCTGGAAACTACCCTGTTTTCTATGAAGCAACGTATGCAATTTATACCATTGTACTTTAGCCACGTTCTCTTGGGTATACGACATGCATGGAAACGTAAAAAAACATGTGCAAAAAGAATTGTCCACGAGCTGTTGGTGCGTCAATCACGACATCAGTTTATGGACAAATTTGATGGACGAATGTTGAATGGTCACAACAGTAGTGTGACATGTGACCAAGATGGAAATATCACTTGAAGCTTCAGGTTAAGAATGGCGACACCATTCCACCAAACAAGTAGTTTGGTGGGTGCGTGACGTGTCCTACAACAAACGCACATCCCCTTGCAGTATTATGTTTGATAGCAAATGTGATGGGCTGATGACCAAGCCTGTATCATGACTATACCGTAAGATGTTTAATATACTTGGTGTCTTTGCACAGAAACTTTAATCCTAGAGTGCTGAAATCATGGTACTTGTACACAGTGTGTATTGGATGTATCGATTCCCTTTTGAGGGTTTCCGCATCATTACTCCTGGCTGATGCAAACATCATTCAATGATTAAATGTTTCAAGGGAGATACCCTTGAATAACTACTCAATGGTAAACCCATTCACACCCTATCACTTGGTGAGTCACAGATACAAATCATGGTACTCGACTGGTACAGAGCATAAAAGGTACATGCGTGTTTGATAACCCTACTCCAAAGAAGTAAATCCTCTATGGGTCCTCAATTAATCAAGATGTTGCAGTGTGGTGGTTGAAGACAGAAGGAGTCACTTGTTGGTGTATGATGAGATTGACCAAATTCCAAATTTGAGGGCGACCCCTCCAGTCTATCACCACTCGATGGGTGAAAATTTTGTGGATGCTGATAGACAGAGGTGCACTAGCCGATGTCGGTGACATCAGTTCATCAAGAGTTCCATGAAAATTCCATGTCATTAGAAACTGGGCGATACTCATTTTCCATTTCTGGAGTTCTATAGTACTACGACAATCTCGTACTTTCCCATAACCAACTAAGACATACTGTACTGGCTCTTGTATTCCTTAAGAATTTTCATGCCATGTTTTGTGATGATTATATTTATCGGATTTTAGTCCTTTGTTAACTTTACATGTCATTTTCTAAATCATTAGTGTGTTTTTGCAAAAAATCTGTTTTTCCGACAGGCAAACCTTTGTAGTGAGTGGAAAAGCAAACCCGATGACAAGAGCACAAGCAACGGGAAAAGGCAAGCAAATCCAGGCTGCGTGAGCCGAAGTGGCACGTGGCTGTGCAGTAAAACCGGATTTTTCTTGTTCGAACTGCTAGTCCCGTTGTTTTTTTTTTCCGTGGGAAAGACATGCCCTTGTTCCTTGTGCTTCCATGATGTCACAACGGATTTGCCCAAACACCCCAGATTTTCCTTGGCAACGCTTGGAAAATTTGAAGTAATTAATTCAGGCAAATATACGATTCAGTCAGGTAGCTTTGATCACATCATAGTCAAGTTTCATACCCAACTCTTAGTAGCACAAAGACGTCCTCTAAGCCACTTGCTTCATGCTAACAGTGTTTTTTGCACCCATGTATTGGTAGTCCGACCGACCACGTAACAAGCCATAATCAACATTGTGACAAAACAATGACCCGTATGTCGTAACCAAGTTTTCATGTGGAATGATTGTTAAAAGTGGGCATTGAGAAACAGCTTTTCTTATCACGTTCTGTCAATGTTTTGAAAAGGCCTCCAACATGAGGACATAGTGACATGGTACACCAATCACGAACGTCACACTCTTTAATCATCGTGTGACATGCATTCTCATCGTGTCAAAGGTATGGTGATGCACGGTGTATGCTATATCAACGTGCAAGATAAAGTCAACATCTGATTTGTCAGAACATAACCAATCTCCGTCAGAGATCACAACGACTACAGTATCGTCGGACCACACTTTGTTGACATGTCGGAGCTCCCTCGGTTCTTGGGGATGATTCAATTGATGTATAACACCGAATGCAAGTACAATGTTATCTGGATGCAGCTGCGGTAGTATCCACAATGGTGGTTGTTTGTTGGATGTCTTTGACAAGGGTGATCTCCTCTGTAAGTGCCTTGGGTAAGGCATATGGAATACACTCTATTGAGTGGAAGTATCAAATGAACACAATACATGAAATTTAAGCAACACAACTTGTTGCAGAGTTGAAAACACAATCCATTGATGGTTTCCTAAATGGAATTTGAGGATGCGATTACATAACCAGAGACAAACTAGGAACCGGCTGGTTCAGGATCACCTAATGCGATTTGGAAGTGTTTGACCACAATAACATGAAATCGACACCCAAGAGGTGTCATCCCAACTTGTATTGTATGGATTGTGATCATGGTACATCTGCTCTATAAACACCTTATAACGAACACTTTGTTCCTGGATGTAATCTTTGACGACAATCATGCATACCAAACAACCAGTGTTGCCTTCCTAAAAGGTGAGTACAATATTTGACAGGAAAAACAACTATGCTCCGCAACCACGTCTTAGGACCTTGGTGCCTCCCAACTTTAAGATGAAGCTAGCATGCGAGTTGCATGGGCTTGGTGGAGCTTGGCTGAGTTCAGAAAACCAACCCGCTAGTGCTGAAAGTGGTATTGCATACATACACATAGTCATGAACATGTGGCAGCACGCCGAGATGAGTTATGACAGGATCTTAGAATGCAGGTAGTGACAATGTTACGGGAAGGTACCACCTTGGAAACAATCCCTCAAAAGAGATAGTGTCCGAATGAGATTGGAAGTGTTGTGTAAACATGGACAGCTTTTGCGGGGATGCTCGGTTAACTGGTTGCAAGGACACTCCTTGAAAAGGGGGAGGAGGTGTCACCACAATAGCTTCCTGAAAATGTACCACATGGAATGTGGACAAATTCATCCTATGTGCCCTCTTCCAAAGTAGCAAGATGTTACTCACATTGTACGTCCTAAAAGGCATTGACCAAGCCACGGATACACAAATGTCATGCATCTATTGTAACAAACCACCAACACTAGTGAAGAAAGTACAAGGATTGTACGTGTATCACCTTGGCAAGAGTCAAGGGATCGTGCAATCAATAGTGGAAGTTGTATGCAAAGTACCATAATCACAAAATCCACACGTGTGTGTGGTTGGCCGTGCGTGAATGCGATGCAACCATGTTGCGGATGATAAGAGTTCACACTTGTGATTTTGCTTGAGCTTCTTGTTTCACGGTATGCATCATGAAGCATGCGATGATCAAACATCCGTGAGCAGAGAAAAACTGGGACAGTTTGAAGCAAAGAGGAGAGAATGTGGTGTACAATCAATGACAAGGATTAAAAATGACATTGAAATGTGCTTCTCAAGTTTTGGGGGCCCAAGACTGGTGTCTCGAGAGGTCAAGGCCTGGAAGAAATGTAATGGGATAGAGTCCGGTTGGACTCTACCATGGAAAAGATCCTTTGGCCGTATTACATGTGAAAGGAGTGCCACAATGGAAAATCAATCGTGTCACTCCTCCACTCTTAATCTGAGTGGCGCGCTAGGATCATGTTCCAGCATGGCAATACCACGTAAGATGATTAAACTTAAAATCATTGTCTTACGTCTATGACCTCTGACGACTTCAATTGTATGTGGCGTGGTTTGTCTCATCCACAATGGCCCATGTGACCATTTGCTCCTCCCCCCCACAGATAAACATTATGAGAGCCTAAGTTTTGGATTCCACACTTAGTCCTGAAATAGCCCACGGTTATTATGTCAGCACTTACCTTAGACGTAAGTGCTATGGGCTGTTATGTATAAGGTTCAAATTCTTTCNATTAAACTTAAAATCATTGTCTTACGTCTATGACCTCTGACGACTTCAATTGTATGTGGCGTGGTTTGTCTCATCCACAATGGCCCATGTGACCATTTTCTCCCCCCCCCCCCAAAGATAAGTATTATGAGGGCTTAAGTTTTGGATTCCACACTTAGTCCTGAAATAGCCCACGGCTGTTATGTCGGCTCTTACCTTAGACAGAACTGCTGTGGGCTGTTATGTATAAGGTTCAAATTCTTTGCTTTTACTTTGGGAGGAGTTAGATACCAAAGTGAATGAATTGAATAAGTTGTTTTTGCTCATCTATTTATTGTAGAATATTTATCATCTTATTTCATTGTGAAATCAATTACAACATGCTACGTGGTCCCATATTCTCATGAGGAAGTTGTTCAATTACAACCGAAGAACATAAGGTAATTGTTCAATGGAATGAAATTCCATTTTTTTGTTATTGTTTTCATGTGATTCTGATTTACTTCCAAGGAACATTCAGTTTCATCTCTCTTGGTCTTCTGATCGAGAATCAGACACCTTATGATGTCCTGGTTTGTCTCCAACACCTCGTCTTTCCGCTTCATGATGCACCCTTAAACGCTTTTGTTTTACCCTTCAGTGAGGGTGACAAAGTATCGCGTGCGACCAAAGCACTGCAACTTAAACAGGCCGTACACAATGATGTGTACAATATCCAACGCATCATGTGCATGAGTCATGTTTTCTTTGAATGGTTTGTGCCATGCTTCCGTTAAGATACAAGGCTCACAATTATTGTGTGCTACCACAAAATCTTTCATGCTCTCAAGCGATTCAATTGCGAGGTTGCACACCATTTGGTGCTTCTCCTTCTCCTTTGCATACTTTTACTTGGAGTACCCTCGTTGTGAGTAAAAAAGCTCCACGTCAACTCCCCATCATTGACATATTGACAAGACACTTCTGTGTCTGTTGTGCCCGCAACGATAGTGTTCACCTTGGTCTCTCCTTGCACTCCACCTCCAACGCGACCTTGTTGTCAATATCTATGCGCAACGCTATGCCTTTCTTATAGAAGTTTATCCTATCAGGAGATGATTTTGTTGATGAAAAACTTCTCTCGGGTGTACATGAATTCTCTTGTTTGGATCTTTGTTCCGTTTGAAGACAAAAAAACTATAATTGGTCTCACCCACACACTTATCATTCTAGTGAGATTATGACCCTTATATGCCTTCCATCTTGGAGATGAGAATCTCAGTCGGAAATGCCTTGGTACATTACATGCATGAAGCGGCAAAGTGCACTTTGCTTCTTGTTCCACGCATGTTCTACACAATGTGTGCCATTGGGATCATCGCCGATTGGCATGGCCATTCCCGGAGTTGCATTACGAGCCATTTCTATTGATTTAGTTGTTATTGGTGCAATTTTGAACACACCTACAGCTCGATTCGGGGTCATTTCAGGTGACTTAGCCACGAATGCTACAATGGCGGTCACTCTACAACTAACACGGCTATTGTTCCTTCCCGTCAGGGCTGCTCCTTTTGTTATGGTATTGCTGTGATGTGGCAAAACTGCTATGTTTTTTTTCGTATTTTACACCACTACAACATGACATGTCTCTTGTTGTTACACTAGTGCTTCCACTATATTGTCGTTGCCACTTCTGTTACTTGCCAATACCATGTAAACTGTCATGATCACACTCTGTATTCATACTACTGCTGTTTCCTCTATAGGAATGAGTGGTTACAAGCACACGTCACTACTTCTCGCTATAAAACTCAATCTGGCTTAAAAAGTGTTTGGAGTGCCATGCTTTGCCACTGCGATATTGCTCACTAGGTAGCGATGTCTTACTGCTATAACATGCCTTTGCGGACATGGATGCAGCAACCACTCTTCGGATCATCCATTTCATGAGTCCTCCTAAGACCACAATTATGTATTTAATTGATTGTTGCAACGAAGGTGTGTCTGCTTTCGGCACCTCGACAAAGGTGTCTAACTATGTTGATGCTAAAGGGAACTCTCAAGAAGCTTCTAAAGGCCGGCTATTACTGGCTTGGCAAACCTGTCGCTGTGAGCTTGTGAGACAGAAACCATAGCACATTTAACAAGCAAGGGTCAAGTTAGGAGGAGAGATAAAATTGCTTTACAAAGCACCAGTGGGTGTTTTGGGCGCCAAGCTGGTAGCTTGTTGAGGCAGATCGATCTGCCCTATAATGGCTGAAAATCATAGTCTTGGGTCCATCCTTTAACACACTTGTCAGAGCATTGTGTTTTCTAAACCTATAGATGCAAAATCGCAAGCTAGACTTTATGAGGACACAAGCAACGTCCTTCTCTTTTCTGACATGCAAAAACATGTACATCCAGCCAAAGGCTTGTTCACGAAAGATATTACAGTGATTGATAGCGGGGGAACAAGTGATTTGAAGGGTATTGACAGGTGGCGCTGGCAACACGATAGCTACACGAGATAACCTATGCTTTGGTAGGACTTTCGAGTGTACAATTTGGTTGTCACCATGACCAGACCAGTGGCTTCACAACAATTTCCACCAAAGACAAAGTCAATTCAGGTAACTACAAAAATATGGACACGAGGCTCAAGTTCATTGTAAGTTGTGGGCACATACATAAACCTCCGAAGGCCTAATACCTTATGAGACACATAAAATCAAAGAATTGCAAAACCATGGAACGTTTTGTTTCATGAGAATTTCACATGTCAGTGTCTGTCTAAAATGCATGCTTTGCATCTATCTCACTCCCTTGTATGTGTTGCCTCTCTGTAGCTGGGGGAGATGAGTACCAATCTCTCTGCACATTTCATTACACCCTTATCTCGCCTTTATCCGACCATTATCACCATCGTCTCTGTCCTTGTGTCAATGCTTGTGCCTCTCACCTTGCCTATGCCATTGCTTATGCCAATGTTCACGCTTGCATCCCTTCTGAAGGCTTTGTTATCCAACTCTACACTACTTGCACACACAATGTTATCACCTAGGACACGGCACAAGCTCATGCATAGGCACAAGCACAGAGCCCTTGGTGCAAGCCCTTTCGTTTCATCTCTTTCAAAATTACGATCATCCAGTCATTATGTTCCTTGATCCGGGGGTAGCATTGCATGTATGTATCCCTTTGGAAGGCCTACACCAAGGGGCAACTGAAGATTTTCATTTGAAGACACTCTTCAATCATCCAAAGTTTACCTAATTCATCTTGATCACATGGATATCTACGTGTAACCACAAGTTAATCATTGGTCTTGCCAATTCAAAAAAGCACAAAACTACTGAGAGACAGCTCCTAGCACTGCTGTCGCTAGCGTGGCAGTACAGGCCAGCTAGCTAACTCACTAGCACACACAGGTGGAGGTGAGAACAGCAAGGGGTCGGCTAGGGACACAAACACAAGTGTCGGAAGCTGCAAATGTTGAAATATGCAAAGAGAAATGACAACTGAGGTCTGGCCAACCTAAATAGTGCCACGGACCTAGTGGATGCACACACACACACACACACGGCGCACAACGGCGCTATTTTTCTAGCAGGACAAAACAGTGGCAAAAACACAGTTTTGGTCACAGTTCCCTGCAGACACGTCAGAACGACGAGCCATTTGAACCAAAACGGCCACGTCGACGAGATCTACATCCTGATAGGCTGCATGCCTACGCACTGTGACACAGCACGAGTCTACAAAATACGGAAGTCTTTTGAGCGCCCGTCGCCACCGGTTTCCAGCCTTCTGCCACTGTCGCCAGTCTCAGGAATCTGCACGTGAATGGACATGAGGCGTGGGGTCACCGTAAGCTGTGTACGACACACACAACAAAAACTACGTGTCTGTAGTTTTGTGGGCATTAATTCGACATTGTTCCTCGCTATGACGTTGGTGTCACATGTATTCGGAGGGGTCTGACTAGCTTTATCAGTTACAACATTACCGATGTGATGCACCTACTATGTTCCGACATCGAGGTTCGTGGGTATGAAATAGCTTGAGTTTTCTCGGTGGTCAAGACCTGGACACTCCGTGGTCTGTACCAGTGCCTCGAGGAGATCCTGCAATGTAGTTGAGCTCCCGGTGTTGTGCTTTGTGCCGTTCCTGTACAGTTTACTGTGACCACTCGGCCGTGTCCATACTCGTGCAGATCCCTGAGGCAGGCGGCCCTGGTGACACCGGCGCGACGACAGGCGGCGGACTACCCGTCTGGAGCTGACCGACCACTGTTCCAGAGCCCCAGATGTCACCGNGACTCCTTGCTGTGCCTTCTACGTCTTGCAGGCGCCTTTCGGCGGACTGGGCATGAGGCCCATTTGCATGTTTTTGTATTGTATACTCGCTGTCAGTCGATGGATGCATGCATGTGACCAGTCGTTGCGTGCGTCTTTTGATTCTGCACGTCTAGGTTTAGACGGCGTAGGATTCTGACATGTGTGCGCAGAGTTACGGCCAAAACATTGGGCCGGTTTTAGGACAGCTCTTGGACTGCCGCGTGCGACACCCGCCGTGCGCCGCGGCAGGTATTTATGCCCTGGACCTGTCAGTTGTCATCTCTCTCTGCATATGCTATATTGAAGCATTCTGACACTTTGACTTGTGTCTCCTAGCCAAACCCTTGCCGTTGTGTGTACGACCTGTGATTGTCGTCACCGTCTGACTAGGCACTGACGCCCGGTCAGCGGCCGTGTTGCTAGGAAGCTTCTACGCACTTTCTCATGGTATCAGAGCAGTGAGACAGTTCTCACTGAGCTGCGCAGCAGAGACGCAGCAGAGCAGCAGCAGTGAGAGTCACCGCTGCAGCAGACCTTCTGGGACCTGTTGGAGACGGCCGTTCGCCGTCCGCGTACTCCACCCACCACGTGAGATCGCAGCTGCTGAGGCAGCAGCAGCAGCGCGTACCGCCACGCAGAGGTGTGTGGCGGCTGCGGTGCGTGCAGCCGCCACTCCCCCCCCACAGCCACAGCAGCAGAGCAGCAGCAGCAGAGGCAGCGGCGGCAGCCGCGTAGCAGCAGCACAGCAGTAGCGGCCGCCACAGCAGCGTGGCAGTAGCGGCGGCAGCAGCAGCGCACCAGCGGCGTCGGCAGCAGCAGCGCAGCAGCGGCAGCGGCACAGCAGCAGCAGCGGCAGTCGCGGCGGCAGCAGCACCGCAGCAGTGGCAGCAGCAGCAGCGCGCGGCGGCGGCAGCCAGCAGCAGCGCGCTGCGGCGGCAGCCAGCAGCAGCTGCAGCGCGCAGCAGCAGCGCCGCGCGCAGCAGCAGCCGCCGCGCGCAGCAGCAGCAGCAGCAGCGCAGCAGCCGCTGCCACCGCTGCGCACGCAGCTACGCAGCTGCTGCTGCAGCTGACAGCACAGCTGCAGCAGCAGCTGCGCGGAAGCTGCTGCGCAGCTTCCGCGGAGCTGCCGTGCGCCACCGCGCAGCGGCAGAAACGTGACAAGAAACAAAAAAAAAAAAACAAAGAAAGGGGGAGGGGACGAGATGACGTCAGCATTGTTGGTTGCTGACGTCATCAGGTCGTGCTGACGTCAGCAACCACTTGCTGACGTCAGTATTACACTTAGCCAAATTTTCAACCGAAAAGTCAAAAATTGCCAGCGTTTCAACTCCCCGAGAAACGCAGACGGTTTTGAAAACCAGCAAACTTGACCTGTCGTCCCATAGTGAGCGGCGACATGAGTTCGCCCGACGACAAGGACCAGGGACCAGGTGATCCCTCCTCCTCTTCTTCAGGGGTATTGAGCCCTCGCTCGCAGGCCATTGAGGACCTGCGCAGCCAGCAGGAGGAGATGCGTCGTCTGCAGCGAGAGCAGATTGACGCGATCCGCACGCTGACTGAGCTTCTGCGCGCTCAGTCCACGGCTCCTCCGCGGACTTCTGAGGGAGTTGCCGGCGTTGCGGCCTCCACCCAGCACTCAGCTCAGGTGCCCGTGACAGGGGCCCCGCCTGCTTCACCTCCTGGTGTAGTCTCCCCACCACCTGAGGACCTTCTTGATGACGAGCCCTTCATGCCAGGCTTTGAGGATGACTCGCAGGAGCGGGAGATTCGTCTTCTACTAGAGCGCCTCCGTCAGCTGCAGACGGGTATCCGACCTCCACCCGTCTCCCCGATACGACCGTCACCTGACTTCCCCAGTGATCATCCCCTTCCAGGAGTTTTTCCCGTCACTCGCCCTCCTCAGCCTGCGGCTGCTCTCCCCACGGAGCGGCAGCCAAAGGACTTTGAGGCACCACCTCCACGGTACATCAGCGAGGATGGATTTGACTGCTGGGAGATCNTGTTTCAGGTGTGGGCCACTTCTGAGGGAGTGTGGCCTTACTACCACAGCCCATACCAGTCTACAGATCCAGCACAGGTGCTGACAGCAGCCCGGGCCATGCGAGGGCTTCTCTACGCCATGCCACGCGAGACTGTCGTTGACTTCCGTCCCTTCCTCGGCGAGGCTGGCACAGGCACCGGAGCTGATCCTCGTGGAGGCTGGGATCTGGCGTTGTCCCTACTGGCCGCAGAGACGCACGCCACACGTGCGTCACACATTCGTGCTTTCCACTCTCTCTGTCAGGGACCAGCGGAGCCCGCAGCAGATTACTGGCGACGCGCCATGCGTATCTACACGCGCCTGGGGACCTCAGGGGGCACACAGTTGTGGGCGCTTCGGACGATCATGCTCGGAGTTCGCCTGGAGTACACCGACATATTCACACGCTACAGCGACGCTGCTCTCGAGCCTTTCTCAGCCACCCTGCAGCTGCTCCCGTGGCCCATCAGCTTTTCCTCCAGGTGACGTCGGCCCGCGAGGCAGCAGTAGCACATCAGGAGACTTCGCTCGCTGCAGCAGTCCTCGCCTCACCACCATCTTCCCTCCCGCAGTCACCCTCACCTTCCTCCATCACGACCTCATCTTCCTCCTCCTCTTTGACACCGTCTACACCCACGCAGACGCAGGGCGTTGCAGCAGCTGCCCAGGGGAAGAAGAAGAATAGGAAGCGTGGATCGGGTCAGCAGCAGTCGTCATCCAGTGGTAGCAGTGGCCGCTCCGTGCACTGCTACAACTGTGGAGGTGCCCATCGCTACACCGAGTGCCAGCAGCCGCTCGACTGGGAGCGCATCACTCGCGGACTTCAGGCTGCCCATGCTGCTCGCACCGCGTCCGGCACGTCGACCGCACACTCCTCTGGACGCGCGGCGACTACGACTGCAGCTGTTCNGCTTCGCTTTCAGGGAGGTGCGAGTGTGTTGTCATCGTCGAGTGGGTCACAGACTGCTTGTTCGTCCGTCCTCATGATTCGTGATGACACATGTAGGGGAGCACAGTCCGCATGTGATGATGATGGGCCTGACTGCACTGACTGGATTCATGAGTCTCACCTTCGTGATGTACGTCGTTCCTTCCCACTGACGGCTCAGCGTCCCTCTGATGCCGAGTGTTCTATTGCTCGTTGTACAGTGACGTCCACCAGTCGTGACTCCGGTGGCACTTGGATCATTCATTCCGGTGCCACCCACCACATGACATGTCGTCGTAGTGACTTTGTGGTACTTGGTCATGTCACGACTGTCCGTTCTGTTCGTACAGGTTCTGGTCAGTCCTTACCTGTTCACGGTGTTGGGGTTGTATGCTTTGACGGTCCGTCTGGCCCCCTGTATCTCTCTGACGTGCTGTTTGTGCCTGATCTTGAGCTCAGCTTGCTTTCTGTGCGTGCCTGCACTCTGATGGGTCTCTCCGTTGAGCATACCGCTGATTCAGCGATTGTGAATGCTCTTGACACCCGTAGCATTGTCCTGCGTGCTTCAGTCGTAGATGATTTGTACCGCATTGCTCGGCCCTCCTCCCCTTGCTCTCCCTCCTCCTCTAGTCGCGTTTTTGTCACTGGTGTTCTATCACCGGAACACCAGCGGTTGCTTCACCGACGTCTATGTCACGTGGGTTCCGACACTGTGTCGAAGCTCATCCGGACACAGCCCGCTCTTGGTCTTGACGTGGTTTCTTTCGCGAAGCCACCCAAGACCGACTGTCTTTTTTGCGCTCAGGGTAAGATACACCGGTGCACTTACCCTGATTCGCGTTCCCGAGCGCTGAGGCCCCTCGAGTTGGTCCACTCGGACCTGCTCGGTCCTCTCCCGGTCGAGTCGCTGTCCGAGAGGGGCCGGTATGTTCTGACGCTGACTGATGACTTCACCCGGATGCGGTGGGTCTACAGTCTGCGTCAGAAGAGCGACGCCGCCCTTGCGGTTCGGCTCTGGCTCGTGATGGCTGAGCGTCAGTCTCGCCACACGCTACATACCTTTCGCTCGGATCGCGGCGGCGAGTTCCTCGGCGAGATGGACTCCTTCTTTGCTGAGCACGGCATTTTTCAC
>SZWC01005035.1:4556-29149 GCA_023375785.1 Penium margaritaceum | reverse complement strand
GACGAGCTTGCTCGAGGCAAGGCTCGAGCCTGCACACACACACATACACACACACATGCACACACACACACACACACACACACACACACACACACACACACACACACACACACACACACACACACACACACACAAAATGTAGGAGGAGAGGACCCAGAGGTCCTCGAATGGGACACCCAACAACCCCAAAAGAGGCATCCAAGGAGGTTACACCTGAAAATAAGAAAGAAGGAGTGTGAGGATGAAAGGGCTGTCCTCAAGTGGAGCAATTGAGAAATATCCTAAGGAGGGGAACCCCACTAGCACTGAGTGTTTGGTGAATAAAAAAAAGGGAGGGGTGGCCGTAGGTCACAGCTGTTGGTTGGTGACAGCGACCAGTGCAGTAGCAGTAGCCGCTGTTATAGCGGCACCAGCTGCAAGCCGCTAGAATTATGACAGGGACCACCGGCGTTGGCGTTGACGGCGGCCATAGGTAGCAGCGACAGCAGGAGCACCAGCAGTGAAGGCAACTTGAGGTCGCATATTTCTCCAGTTCTTGTGATGGCGTTGGAGTACGTTTCAGAGGACTATGCTTAGATCACCCACCTTCTCCTATGGCCTTGTGCCAGTGGGAGCCAGTGCATTGTGCACTCACTGGTGCCAACCTCTAGAGATGAGCACATTGGCATGGCAGGGAGCGTAGCCAGTGCCGTGGTTGGCACCGGCATTTCATGCGTGGCAGGCGCTAAGTCCACATTGGCAGTTGCAACCGTGGCACACGTTTTGGGCGTCTACCAGCTTTGCTTGTTACTATTGTGGGGATCAGCACCATGGCTGGCCCCAGTGTCGCCAGCGCCCTGCATGGTGGCGACCGCCTTGGATGTGGTCTCACCCATTGTCTTCACTATCTGACTCAGAGACGTTGTCAGTGGCTACCGTGGTACCCCTCAGTGGAGCCATGGCGGTGTTGTACGCCAAGCTCCACCGTCTAAAACGTATGGTGCAACAGCTCACAGACCATGTGGTCTCTGAGCGGGTTGTTGCCACCATGCCGCTGCAGACAACCCCATCTTCCTCCTTGCCATCCTCACCTTCGACAACGTCGTCACCTGACTGTCCCCCGACACTCGATCTCAACTCCACATCCGACGCCCTCTGCTCTGTCCTGGAGTCAGTCAGTGTCATCCCAACCTCTGACCCCAGCGTTATCTTAGCCATCCCTTCTATCGGCACTCCTCGTGCATGTACTCGTCAAGTGAGATAGTGGATGGCTCGACACACTAGACGTGCCGAGCTAGCAGTATTAGTGCCGAATCGTCATCGCCAGGAGTGACGGACGTTGCCGAGGAGCTGCTTCCATCGTTCCTGGTTGCGGGATTGGTATGTCACCCCCTTTCACATTTTGCTCGTGTGTCGGTCGTGGGAGGGATGGAGTGTCCACCGACGACTACCTTGGAGCTGAGTATTGAGGCAGCAGATGGAGGCTTACAATACACTCAGTTGGTGCATCATCTATAGGGGACAGACGCTCTCTCTATGGTGGAGGACTATTTTTCTAAGGAGGAGTGCTCTAACGTTGAGTCAGCTTCAGAGATCAAGTTGGAGATTGCAGCCGATGTGGAGGGAGTGGGAGAAGAAGCACAGGTTGTTGATACCTTGAAGATGGCCGGGACGATAGGAGTCGCCATGGAGGTGGCAGGATTTGTAGCAGAGCCGTCACCCTCGTCTCCAGTCATGGGGTTGGTGTACCATCCTCTCCTAGTTTCTGCCATTCCGTCGACTGGTGGCGGGGTGGAGCGCTTGCCGATTACCACAGGAAAGCACAAGATTGATGCGCTGGATGGTACTGGGCAGCAGGAGCAGGTGATGGATTGCAAGGACGAGGCAGACTTTCCTTATGAGGACCACTCGTCCATCGTGGAGTGGTCAGATGCAGGGTTGGAGGCAAACCTAGGGGCCTAGTGCAATGCCGTATCTGCAGCAGCCACGACACGAGCACGATATGGCCCCTCAGTGGCAGCAAAAATCCGCATGTATGACATGGAGGATGCGGAGCAAGCTGCGGACCTTCCGCTCATCGCAGCCTTGACCAGTGTCTCTAATACAGTGGCGGATTCAGCCGACGCCGCACCTACTCTCGTCCAAGTTGCAAATCCTGCACCCAAGCGCCTACGCTTTGTAGTTGACGAGCAAGAGGCATTCGTGGCTAGAGCAGAGGTGCACCTACAGAGTCTCATGGCCGAGCTCCGGGAGGCCAGTAGCAGTTGTTACGTTGCGGATGTTCTAGCGCAACGGATTGCCAAGGAGTGCATGGAGGATGTACACATTCACCTTCAGGCCGCTCGGAGGTTTCTACAGGATGCACGTCGGCGACGGGCAGACGTTAAACAACAGTGGATGATGGGCTACGCACGAGGGGTCACGAGGAGCACCACGGCACTGAGCGTACCTTCGATGACAGCGACGTCTTCGTGGATGCAGCTATACCTACACATGCCGACGTCTGGCCAGCAGCTGATGGCCGGGCGACAGGTCTATCACGAGCACTATGTGCCTTCGTAGCAGCCGTTCCTACAGCCGCAGATGACTTACGTGGCGACTCATTATCTTGCTCTCACGCTCTACCGGCACCTCGTGGCCCGGGGGCACTTGAGTCGACGACTGACATAGAGGACGTCGACTTGTGCAATGAGCAGGCGCAGCTCCACTCCTTCCTATGGGGTGAGACTGCAAGGCTGTAGGAGGCTCTGGCTTGTGCCAACGTGCACAGGATCGAGGTCCATCATCAGGTTTGTTTCGTGACTGACCTCCTACATGCCGCACATGCAGCCAGCTGGTCGGCTGCCACGTCAGAGCTCGTCAATCTCCACACACGCCTTTACGCTGTGGAGGTTGCGAGGTGATATGCAACTCAGCAATTGGAGGCCATACAGCAGGCCATTGTCTTGGAGGAGGCCCTTACCACTACACCAGTCATGTCAGCAGATGATGACAGCAAGGACGACGACGATTACAACGGCGACGCTCCGGGGTGAGGCTCTATGTGAGCACATCCCACCTGCATCATCATCACCCTTGTTGTTGCTGTTCAGGGGTATGTGGCCATGGGGGAGCTGTGCTTCCTCCTCAGGGATTGTGTTGGGAGTAGATATCAGCTTTGCTCATATTGTCAGCCTCTATAGCCAAGGGGGAGTGTTGGTGTGTGGGCTTTGGCCTGACACTCTTTTCAGGACAGCGAGATTACTTGGGGTGCGGCACAATGCTAGGGTCGTGGTTATGCTGGTCAAGACCCGCGCACCTGGTGAGTTCTACCGGTGTGACGTGGAGACCCGTTACCTACATGTGTTACGCACGATCCATGCATGGTGGGGTCAAGATCTGGACACCCGGAGACATTTTCCGGGGTCACGAGGAGACCTTGCTTCTTTGTCTCTCTTGCATGATGTTTGACACGTAGGTGTGTGATTGACTTGTATGGTGGAGACCCGGGCACTTGGTGGGTTGTTCCATTGTCACGAGGAGACCCTGTGTTGTGGTATGCTTGATCGGTGCTCGCTATGATTGGTTGTGTGAGCCATCCTTCCTTGCCTTCGCTCAGACATCGTTATGTTGTCAGTTGTGGCAACCAAGGGGAGTGTTGGTGTGTGTGGCTTCCACCCGTCATGAGCGACGGCCAAGAGAGCAGCGGTATAGGAGAGCACGATGACATGATTCCTGATGCAAACCCTTAAGGCACCAGTACGTCGGCAGGTGTTCAACCACCCACTCGAAGCTGACCGACGACTGCCATACCGTCGTGGATGTTGTCTCGGACCTTCTGTAGTTTTTCTACAGCCTATCCTTGGTGCCGACACAGCTAGCGCTGGAGCACCGACGAGTGGTGGCTCCACCCACCAGCAGCTGCCAGAGAGCTGTCATGGCGTCCTGAGTGCTTGCCGGTGTGCTTTACGGTTTTTCTGTAGACGCTAGAGTTTTCTCAGTGGACTGGCTCTTGAGCCTGATTTGTATTTTTGCATTATCTGTCCATCGATCAGTGCCGGGCTTACGCGTATGACCAGTCGTAGTGGCCAGCTTGAGATTTTGCATCTTTAGGTGCAGACGGCGTATCGTTCTGATTCATCTGCGCAGAGTTACAGCCACAACAGTGTTTTCGGGCTGGTTTTAGGACACACCTTGCACCGCCGCGTGCGACACCCGTCGTGCACCATGACAAGTATTTATGCTTAGGACCCGTCATTTGCTACCTCTCTCTGCATGTGTTTATATATGTAAGCACATTTGACACTGTGTACGTGTCGTCCAGCCAAACCCTTGCTGTTTTGCATCCAACCTGTGATGATGCCACGAGCTGACTAAGCGTTGACGCCCAGCCAGCGACAAGGGTGCTAGGTAGCTTCCTAGAATCTTCTTAACCCCCCTACCCACTCCCGCCTACCACCAGGCAGTCTACCGGCCGACCATTCCATCGCCCTCTATTGCGAGGACCTGGATCGGCGGGTAGATGGGCAGGTGGGCTCCGAGAGCCTAGGGGGGGGGTTGGGGGATTGACAGTTGAAGAAGTGCCGACCGATGGATGCCGGCCGGAAATCTCCCCCCCTTCCCCTCGAACCCTTGGGCATGCCGAGCTAGAATGCGGCCCTCCATCATGACGGCCGCGATGGAGGGCCCCACTCTAGCACGGCATGCCCGATTTTACCATCCGAAATCAGCGACATGCGTCGATGTTTGGTCATGGTGAAAACAGGCGGGTGGATAAGGCTTATTGTTGCCGGACAGGGGCGGATGGGGCTTTTTGTTTCAATGGAGGGATACATGGGGGTGACAAGTGACAAAACAGGGGAGAATCGACATTTTCACCGTTTTCTAATTGTCTTAGAAACTGAGTAACAAGCTCTACAAAGCTCAGGGGGAGCTAGAACTTAGAGGGATCTCCCATTGTTGCTCATTCTCACTTCCTAATCAGTCGTTTCCACTTTTCAGCTCTTGTCTGCCGCTAACTCATGCGTACGCATTTCTGAGCAACAACACCAGAGCTCTCAGGCTTAGAATCTGGTGCAGTAGCTTGAGGGAGAAGCTGAAGCAAGGAGCGTGGATTCCCGCTGTTGGTTTGTGTGGCTTCCACCCGTCACGACTGACGCCGATGGATTGTACATATACCCACGTTGGTGGTAAATGGTAGAGGAGGGCGTGACGACATGACAGGCCTCTGGACTATACCGAGACTTCTCAAGCACCTACGACAGCACCGGCGAGATGCGGTCGATGTGTTTCGGCAGCCCTATGGGTCTGTCGAGAGGTAGGAGAGTTTTCTCGGTGGGTTGAGACCCGCGTACCCGGTCGACTGTACCAGTGCGACGAGGAGACCCAATGGCTGTACTAGAGCTTCCGATGTTTGGAAAGCCGTTTTGGATGTCTGGACGCTGATTTCAAATTTCTCTAGCACTGCTTGTATTCTCTTGGTGCTCGAGACCCAGGCATTCAGGGAGTTATTCCGGTTCCTCAAGGAGGCCACCTTTGTTTTTTTTGTGGTGTATATAGTTTGTTCTCCTCGCTGACTCATTTGGGTTTAGCGGGGATGACGGGGCTCGGTGGGGCTAGATGTCGGTACCCCTACATAAGCCAGCTAGGGGCTCATTTGTAATCTCTCCTGGTTCTTTCATATTATGTGTTCCAGACTTAGCCAATCTTTTGCAATTTTGCATTGCACTCACGCATAGAGCTCATGTTCATTTTTGCATGGGCCTACATGCCCTAATATATTTCCAATTTGGTATCAGAGCACAGGGGGGCGTGTGAGGAGCACAAGCAGCACCAGTGGGCGATACGCAAAGAGAACGTACCACGTGGCGCCACGCCGGCATCAGCGTGAGGGAGCGCGGAAGGACTGCATGTGAATGCCACACGGGCGGTGAGCCGCGCATAGCAACATTAGCAACTGCGTCAGCAACAGTAGTAGCAGTAGCAGACGTGGCAGCCATGCCAGTTGCGGTGTCACGCAGTAGGAGTAGTGGCGGCAACGGCAGCGGCAACAGTAGCAGTAGCAGCAGTGGCCAGCGCTAGCATTTACAACAGCTGCACAGGCGGCGACAATAGTAGTAGTAGTAGTAGTAGCCGCTATGTCACGTAGCAGCAGTAGGAACAACAGCTGCACTAGCGCATCAGTCACTGCAACAGCGGCATCAGCAGCAGCAGCACATAGCAGTAGCAACATCCACTAAATAGTGGTAACAGCTGGCTGTGTGCAGAGCATGCTTTCAATGGCGGCAGAATGGACATGACAGAGGCGGTGGTGCAAGAGATGTGTGTACTGTGGAGAGTGTGATAGTAACAAACATATGGCCTGTATTAGCCGATTGCGAGGGGACGGAGGGAGACGCAGACTGGCGCGTCACGTGCCACAAGTTGCCACGGGCGGTGGCATACAAGATGACAGGACTGGACGGGTGGAACGACACAGTGCCAACACCAGGCAAGTGTAGCATGTCAATGCTAACGTGGTCAAGGACAGTGACAGATAGGAGAATGAGCTTTAGACAAGGAACAAAGAGGACATTGGTCACAAAGATATCCCTAACAGGACCACGGAAACAAACCAGACATGATCAGAAACTGTCTGAACCCCAGAGACATCGATAAAAGGCCCAAGGACACTGAAGGTCTCACGCGAGGCCGTCATGTGATATGTGGCCCCGGAGTCGATGATCCAGATCTCGGTAGAATCTTGGACCGGAGTTGCCAGGTTGCTAACGGTCACATGGCAGTGGGCAAGGGACGCGGACGCAGTGGACGGGGGTGCAAACCCGGACTGCCACTCATCCAGCCGGGCAACATCATCACAAAGAGGAATAGGTGAGGAGGGCACATCAGAGAACAAAACGGACGAAGGGACAAGGCACGTACACAGCTCAGACTCTGTCATGCATGGCAGGGCAGGGTGACCATCGACAACAAAGCTCGCACTTCCGTAGGGAGTGGGGCGAGGCATTCCAAGCTAAAGTGTGATGAACTGCTCCTACTGACGTGTGCGGGTTAAGGGCCCGACGGAGTAGACCAAGTGCGGTGTGACGACACCTGATTCAGGGAGGGAGGGAGGCTCCGGTGACCGAAGAGCTGGCGCTGTTGGCTACGAATGATAATGTGGCTGATCTAACGTAGGGTGAAAGGGAGCGGGCAGCACGGATACATTAGGAGTAGCGATAGTCACAGCAGTGGTGGCGAGGCGGCACTCACGATGGCAATGCATGGTGGCGATGACGCAGGCATCGTCTGTCGGGAGCGGACACGTGTACCACATGTGTCCTGGCTGGCCACAGTTGTGGAAGACTACGCTACTGCCACTGGATCCGCTCAATTGATGCTGTGGGCCCTTGCCCTTCTTGCCCCTACGTTTCTTCTTGCCAGATGATGAGGTGCCGGAGGACGCAACTGCTACGGGGGCGGCAACAGCCACCAAGGCAACGGCAGGAGAGGCGAGGGCCTCCGTGCGTTGGATGCAAGACTCCTAACAAGCCTCCTCAATGCGGAGAAAGAGCTCGTATGCCCATGGCATAAAGGTGACCTGGGCAGCCATCACGGTAAAAACGTCCTTGGTGTAATGTACGAAGACGTCACTGAACACGTCAGTTTTGCCATGCTTGATGGTGAGGAGTACGGATAGAGGGGGCGATGCAGCGTCTCCAAAGAGGCGAAAGATGTCCTGCGTTTGCTGCGAGTAGGAGGTGACCATCTTGGTCTCCTCCATATGAAGGGAGTAGAACCCCCCACGCAGGCGGCTGGTCTCTGCCTCGCTAGAAAGATGATGAGGGTGTGTGAGGATGTGCCATGCCGCTGCAGGGTCCGGGAGGTCGCTAGTGGAGAAATCACCGAGGAAGGGTTCAAGAGCAAGACATGAAGCCGGATGGGCGATGGGGACGAGGGCACGTACATCGCGACCAGCATTATACACCTTGTCGGCCTACGTGGATTTGTAAGGTAGGACATAGTATGGCCTGAGGCCCTCACCCTTTGCCTGGATGCAGAAGCTGGGCTCCCAGTCCCGGACATGCTCACCAGCCAGAAATAGCATTGGGGGGGAGTGTTTCAAAGTCCTTTGGCTTGCAACTAAGCACCCTTCAAGCGGGGCCTAGGATTGAAGAAACTTTCTCACTTTGGCATTGGGTATGCTACTGTGCCAAAAATTGTGTACCAAAGTAAATGGCAAGATTAGCATGCTCGGATGTAAGGAAGGGCGACAATTGCTAATGCTACTGCTACTGTAGCAGCAGGAGCTATGTCGGCGGCTACAGTGCCGCTAGCTATTGTGTCAGCACTGTGAGCTGCTAGCGTATGCCTGCTAGTGCATCTATTGAGCCACCAAGGGCGATAACAAATTCTTCTACGTGTTGGTGATGCTACGACCGGTGCTGCTGTTGTTGTAGTCATTATTGCTACTAATGCTATGGTAGCTGTTGTTGCTGCTGCAACGACAGCTATTGCTCGTGCTTTAGTTGCTACTAGAGCAGCAGTAGTAGTTATTGCTACTACTGCTACTGCTGCAGCTGCTACTGCTGCTCTGGCTGCTACAGCTGTTGCTGTTGCTGCTCTTGTTTTTGCTGGTGAAGTAGCGGCAGCTGCTTGTATCGTTGTTGCTACTACAACTGTTGTAGTTGTTGCAAAAAAGGGAGACCAATGGGTCCTCTTAGAGAGGAGGACCCCTCTTCACTTTTAGCCATGATTTTCTTTGTTTTCTCTATATATATTGAACTTGTTGGTGGTGTCAGCAGTGACGTTAGGCGTGACATCGGCAGTGACATAAGTAGTTCGGCTGACGTCAACAGGGACGTCAATAGTGACGTTACCCGAGAGTGGCTGACCTCAGTAGTGGCTGTCGTGTTGTTATTACAGCCACTACTGTGTAAGTTGCTAACTGTTATGGCTATTGTCGCTACTGTTGCATCTGCTTCTAACATCAGTAGTGACGTGAGTAGTGACATCAACGGTGATGTCAATGGTGACGTCAGTGCTCACGGCTGACATCACTGCAGCTGCTGTAGTTGTTACCACTACTGCTGATGGTGTAGCCCTATCATGCATGAGTGATGCTGCTGCTACCGTTACTACTACTGTTACTAGTGCTGTTGTAGTTACGAAAGCTCTTGCTATTGTGGCTACTGCTATTGCTGCTGTTGTGGCTACTCTTGTTGTTACTGCTGCGTGCTACTGTAGCTACTATGGCTATGGCAGCAACTGCTGAGCTGCCACTGCTACAACAGTGCTACTAAATGCTGCTGTTACTGTGGTAGGTGTTGCTGTTGCAATAGTAGTAGTGAGGGTGCAGGTGCTACCCAGAGCCCTCGGCTACGGTGTCTGTGGGTGTTCTACACTTTTTCTTTTTTTTTCTATTCCCTTTTTTTCCCTTATTCGTGGTCACGGCTCACTGCTACTACAACTTCACGCTCCTTCCACAGCTGTTGTTGATGCTACTGTTGCTACTGGCTACTGCCTATAGCTACTGTTGCTACTGCCTATAGCTACTGTTGCTACTGCTTGCTAGTGGCTGTTGCTGTGCGCTACCGGTTGCTGCCTTTTGCTGGTGCTACTACTGCTACTGCTATTGCCGACTACTACTGCTATTGCTCGCTGCTTGTTGCTAGCTGTTTCTCGCTGCTCGCTGCTCGCTGCTCGCTGCTACTGCTATCCGCTGCTGCTGCTACTTGTTTCTTGTTGCTTGCTACTATTGCCAGCTGCGTCTCCTGCTCCTTGCTGTAGTAGTTGGTGCTTGATGCAGCAGCTGCTACTTGTTAGCTGTGTGCTTCTTACTACGTGCTGCTTCCTACTACTACTGTGCTTGCAACGGCAGATCTTACTATCCTGGCGATGTTGTTGTTGCGTGCGTCGGCACCGCTTCACCGTCAGTCGGTCATGCTGGCGTGAGTCAACTACCGCTACTAGCGCCATGGGGTTAGTGCTGCCAAAAAAGTTTAACAGCATGTCCCTCACGTCGGGAGCATTTTGAAGACACCACCCGGCATGTTCAACGCGGCCAAAAAATCGAGCAGCATTTCCCTTGCACGGGTGCGTTTTGGGGACCGCCGATGTTGACTCGACGTATTCGCTGGTGTTTTGCTGCTTCTTCTATGCTCCGGCTTTGATGTCAAGCTTGAAAACCTACCGCAGTAAGTTGGGGCAGCAACGTCGTTGATGCAGCGTGCGAGAACCCACGTTTGTTGCTTAAGCTGCCCCCTTTGTCTACTGTACCAAAGTTTACAATTTGTAGAGTTTGGGAATTATGAGAGCTTTGGTATTGTTACTCAGAAACACGTGAGCCAGAGTTAGCGCCAGACAACCGTTGAAAACTGGAGATGACTGATTAGGAAGTGAGAACGAACAACAATGGGAGACCCCTACAAGGTCGAGCTCCTCCCCAGCTCTGTAGAGCTTGTTACTCAGTTTCAGAGCCAATAAGAAAAATGACCTATTTTCTGGCAGGCAGGGTTTTCTCAGTGAGCTCTGCCAGACAGCGGACAACCCAAAACCTGGGCGTCGTCCATTTTGCTTGAAAGCTGGACCATACCACACTGCAAACGCAGTCGTGTGGTGAGAATCACCTAGAAAAGCCCCAGCAATGAGTTATAGCAGCCTAAACCCAGGCGGCCTCTACGCTAGTCCCCGGTCCCAACAGTGCCTGAACAACAAAAAACTTGGACCCTAAGCAGAACATGGCACTGCATATGCAATAACGCAGTCAGACCTAGCTCTGGAAGTGTGTAGAGAGCATATGCAGGGACAATGACTGCCGGCGGCACGACTGCCGATGAGGTATGCCGATGGAGTTAAGCACATTGGAGGGAGGAGGCTCCAGCAAAATGCGTGTAGGCCTCAGCGTGCGTCGACTCCACCAGACGACCCTCCAGCAGCGTCGCGTCTTGCCGTCAGTTATCTGCACGCCGATGTACACAAGCCAAGAGGGAACAACATAGTACAAAGAGAGATGTGTGAAAACCAACATCTTGTACACTCTGAAGGAATGAGAGAATCCTCCTCGTGATGTTCTTTGTGAGTGAGCACATTGTGGTGAACAAAACGTAACAAACGGCATTTGGATTGGTGGAGAGACGGAAACGATATGCATGAGAGAGGAAATGCTAAAAAACCAAAGACCGTAAGTGTGATGTACTCTCCACCACTTGCATGCATCAAAATGTACTAGTCCAACCAGCCGGTAGAAAATAGACCAACCCTACTGTAGGTTCCAAAACAACACTTTGCCAAAACCTGACAGGCGTACGGGCTCCTTGGTTGTTTGAATGAAAAGCCAAAAGAAGTACCATGTACAGAACTTGAACATTTATACAACTGGATCGTGAAGGAGCAAGGATAGTGCTACTAAGAAAATGGACTCCGAAAGGTGTAAGGTTGATGCAAAGGAATTAGCTATCAAGTGTCCCGGCATCCCAATGAGCCCTGGTGACAAGTCTAAAGGTCACCGTGTTTGACACACCAACACTCCCCTATGTTGTTTTGTCCGTGCACTGCCTCACTGACTCCTACTGTGACCTCTCGGCTGGTGTACATGCTCGTTTAGACGACTGACTGGATGGATGCTAAAGTTATTGCGGCATTGTTTGGTGGAGAGGACGTGCCGCCGTGAAGCCGAGTGTGTGGTTCTCCTCCTCCTCGTCCTTTTAACACTAAATCCTTACACGACCAGCTCCATCGGCAGCAGCTCTTAGCTGTCAAGTCACCATTAGTGGCACATAGCTCTCAGGAGAAGTGCATTCAGCACCCGAGTTTGGGCAGTCGTAGCTCCACGTAGCTATTTTTCTTAATGATTTTGACAGCACGAATGCGTTTGCAACATGGTATGTTTGGTATGGTCCAGTTTTTAGGAAAAAAGGAAAGCGCCCGGGTTTTGTCTGGTGTCCGGAAGGCCTCACCCAAGAAATTCTGCCAGACAAGATAATGCTAGGAATTTTCTGGTTGGGTGATTTTCTGAGTAACAAGCCTCATATAGCTGAGGTGTGACTAGAACTGGGAGGGGTATCAGTTAGTGGCTCATTTTTCATTCCTAACAGTTCATTGCTTCATTCCACCTGCTCTCTGGCGCTAACTCTGGCGCGCACACTTTTGAGTAACAAACCCGAGCTCTCAAACTTAGACTCTTGTGCAGAAGACTAAGGGGGCAGACCAAGCAAAGAGTGTGGGTTCCCTCATGCTACATCAACAACATCACTGCCCCAACCTGCACACTAGCTAGTTCCTTTTTTATATCAAAGCCGTGACGCAGCAGACGAAACAGCAACAGCGGTGGCGTATAGGTTCCAGACTATGCCGGTGGACCTCCCACACGCTTTCGTGCAGGGGAAATGCTACCAGATTTTTTCCGGAAACAGTGACGTGCCTAGTGGCGGTGTCAAAACTTTCCCCATGGCCACTGGGCCAGGGGAAATGCTGCCTGATATCTTCGGGGAGCTCGAACCCCCACGTTTGATGTAGGGAGGTGACCGGCCAGTGCAGCGACGTCAGGCAACCTGCTGGCGACAACGCATATGATGATGTCAACCAGAGGTGTGAGTGACCCCCAGCAGTAGCAGCAGTAGTAGTAGCAGTAGCATCAGTAGCAGCAACAACAGCAGCAGCAGCGGCAGAGGCACAGTAGCAACGGTAGTAGCAGCAGCACCAGCACTGTCAGACACAGCTGCAAGGGCAGAAGAACCAGCAAACAGGCTCGCATGAACAAAGACCTGTAACAGAATGTGTCGGGAGAGCCTCAACACCCATCTGCTCCAACAACTCAGCACAATGATGGAGGAGCTACAAAACTTGCGTGCCGGACGCAGTAATCACCCAGTGAAATATTCAAATCTCAATTGAATCCTAGTTTTGACAAGCACTCCTTGAGCGGTTTGAACTCAGAGGGACCAAGAATCAACATGTAATAGACGAGTTTGAAGATGTATTTTACCACTGATAGGGTATACAACAACAGAAAGGAGACTTTTTTCGAAGACTCGCTTTTATGTGGCACGACTTTGAGTTGGTGGCCTGATCTAAAGACCATTCAACAATATC
Organism: Penium margaritaceum; assembly: GCA_023375785.1. Classification (NCBI taxonomy): domain Eukaryota; kingdom Viridiplantae; phylum Streptophyta; class Zygnematophyceae; order Desmidiales; family Peniaceae; genus Penium; species Penium margaritaceum. The sequence goes on along the minus strand of SZWC01005035.1, from coordinate 16,120 downwards.
AAGAGAGTGGAATGACTCTCCGATTCCATCAGAAAGCTGGATGGGCTTCACGTGTGCCATGCTCACAAGATTTGGGAAAGATAAAGAAGAAGTCTAACACATGGTACAGGCTCCAACACCTATGTGAGCTCTCAAGTGTGACATACTACACCCGACCTTTCCATGAAATCATCACCGAGAGTGACCTTACCCTCGACAATCTCTGTTTCTATTAAAACAACAACCTCAAACATGAACATGGAGAGCAATACCCATGTTTGGCAGCCAAGACGACCTTCCACAAACTTTGACAAAGCTCCGCACCAGTTATGGACACATTGAGTTCATGGTTGTGCCATTTGGACTAACAAATGTCCTTGAAACATTCATGACAGTGATGGAGAGAATTGTTTTTCTTTTCATGGTTTGATTTTGTTTTCACATGTTTTAATGACATCCTCATGTACAGCTGCACCCCCAAAGAGCACAACGGACATCTTTAAAACATTATCTAGATTTTACAAAGAGAGAAACTTTACAAAAAACTCTACAAATGTGTCGTCCGTCGCAGTCGGATCAAGTTTTTGGGCCACGTCATTAGCGGCAGACACATCACCATGGACCATAGAAAGTGGAGGCAAAACCTGATGGATGATGCCGACCAACGTTCAGGATGTCCAAGTGTTTTGAATATTTTGTAATTGCTACCGTTGATTCGTAAAGAACTATGCCCAGGTGTTAGCACCTACCTCTTATCTTATTGGTGAAGCCACTGAGTGGAGTTAGGGAAGCAGCAAACAATAAGTATTTAAATCTTTGAGAAATACTATGACCTCAACACCAACCATACGATGGGCAAATCAAACAGTTGACTGCGTCATGGCCACTAGTACATCTATTCAAGTAATCAGAGCCATTCTTCTCCAAGACAACGGTGGTGGAGATCAGCCGGGTGCATGTATTTCACACAAACTACGCAGGCCATAACTCAAGTAAGAGGTGCATGAAAAGGAGATGCTCACAGTCCTGGAAGCATTTCATACATGACATTGCTACTTGAAATGCCAGTGATTCATCATCTCCACCAACCACCATGTGCTACAACACCTCAAGACCTAGCCAAAACAGAGCTAAATCCGTCAACAAACTCGATGGATGGAATTCTTTGAGTCCAACTTCCACTACGAAATCGAGAACCGGCCTAGAGAGATAAATCCATCTTATGCTCTGAGTTGGCGACCAGACCTGATGGCAAAGATCAGCACGCTACTCGTCAAATGAGACCCGTGCCTTGTAAGGCTATTCGCAAAGGAATACGAGGAGTTTGGCGGGTACAACAAAACCAAGTTCTGGTTTGATGGTGCCAACAAGTGATTGCGATTCACTCGCCTGGTCGTCGTACCACCAAACGAGGAGTTACAACAAAGGCTATTAGAGGAGTGCCACGACACCGGTTGTAACGGATTGGACAGAATCCTTGGCCGACTAGGCCAAAACCACGGTGCTCGAGGGTCTCCGACCCTAAAGCCATCCTGTCTCACCGCCCACAGTCCCAGGTGACCCCGCTCGAGCCACGTGGCTCCTTCGACCAGTCAGCGTGGCACTGCCACGCTACACTGGTCAAGGTGGACACTTTGGCAAGGACAAGACGCTAAAAAAGCTAGTAATGTGTTATTGGATGGACAACATGAAGAATGATGTGGAAGTTTTCTGCTAATCTTTCAACACATGTCAACAGCAAAGATATCACCGCACAAGGCTACCACAATTACTCCAACATCTGAACGTTCCTACAGAGCCATAGGTCAACATCAGCATGGACTTTGTTACGGGATTGCTTGCAACTCCCAAGGACTATGATGAAATCATCGTTGTGGTGGACAAGTTTTCAAAAAAGACTCACTCCAATGGTAACGGCCATGTCTCCAGCTCCCACGCGAAGGTCGTCATCGAAATTTGCAGAATGGCATCCAGAGCTCACTCAAGGGGTTTTCTCCTCCACGTCACTCTTGGAGGCAATCATCCTCAACACCACAGCTAGGCAGACTTTATTATTTCAAGTCTCCAGAGACCCATTATCATTTTTACCTCGCCTCCTTGTTTCGGTTCTGAAACGAAGGGGGTTATTAGCTCAAAATTGTGAGTTTGCATGCGTTTTCCGGTTTCAAAACTTGTAGTTTAACCTAAACAAACTCAAGTTTTGTTTTTTATGCGTGGATGCAAAATCATTGCATATGAGGCACAATCAGCAATTTCGTGCTGACATTTTATTTTTTTCTCATGTCACTCTCGCTCACGCCTATCCCTTGTCCTTGCTCGCTCTCGTTGGCAAGGAGGGCAAGGGAGGGCAAGGACATGAGGCCATGGGCCTCGCCCTCGAGGTCCTCGTGGCTTCTTGGCTGCCAATTGAGCCACGAGCTCCATCGGCGGCTGGTGGCTTGCCGGTGGGTGGCCGGCCAGTTGCTTGACCGGCCGCCGGCCACCCAGCCGGTTGGCCTCTAGCTGGCTAGCTGGCCAACAGCGAGCACGTTCCTGGCCACCGGCCAGCCCTCGCATTAGCAAGGGGTGGTTGAAAACCACCTCCTTGCTACTGCAAGATGGGAGGGCCAAACTGGCCCTCTTGCCACATTCCTTCCCACTTGTTATGAACCATTCCGGTTCATGACCAACAAGTGAGAGTTCCCGATAGTGAGTCATCATTATTGTGAAAGAAAAATAATTATTTCAATCACCAGCCAAACATGAACACGTGCATTGCACTTGGATCTGAGGTGTAGCTTGTTGGTTAGCACGGGTAACAACCTCCCTCCTTTACGCTGGAGCGTCCGCTCGATAACCATGTTGGGTGTCCCCAATCTCCTATGGTAGCTGTCCATGAATTCGGCCTTGCATGAATGTTTTTCACTGTTTCCACGTTGAGATGGTGCTCTCTACCATGCACAAATCTATACAAGTTGCAGGCTTGCTCCAATACTCGTTGACCACCCCTATGGGTAACCAAGATTTGGGCTCCCAAGAATTGGGTTCAGATTCACAACCGGCCCAATTAACGAGGTACCCCCTAACAATGCACGACCATAGTGAATGCTCTCAGTGCTCGAGTAGGCGAAGGGCCTTGTATTGGTTGTCGAAAGCAAGGTCTGTTGGTAGTGGAGGAACAGTTCCGTCTATGGTGTATGGAGACAAATGCTCACATGAAACATGTCATGTATCTCGATACGCAGCAGAAGCAACAATTGGCATGCCACTCGTCCGATGCGTGCCACGATAGAAAGCTGTCCAATCCAGTTCAGTGGAAGTTTTCGTGCCATTGGCAACTTTATTGGAAGGTTCTCAGTGATAAGCAATACTTTATCATGGATGTTAAATGATGCCTCGCGGCGAATTTCATTGGCGCATGCCCTTTTTCATTGTCGAGCAGCTTGAAGGTGACCCCTTGCCTCCTATAACAAGGTGTATGTGTGCTCGGTAAATGCTTGAGCAGAAAGGAACTATCCTTCTGTACTCCCACTCTTCACCAATGAAGAGGGCACCAATGGATTCCGACCATTACTCGACACAAACGGTGTGAACTGTGTAGACTCCTTCACTTAGCTGTTGACTACAAAATCTACCGGTGTTAGGAATTTTTCCCAGTCATTCATGTCAGGGTCCACGTACATGCAGCGCATCTACTCCAAAGTGTGATTCATGCACTTTGTTTTTCTGTCATTTTTTGGGTGAAACGCTGCAGACATTTGTGACTCACTCCCAAAGTATTCGTGCATCTTTTGCCAGAACATACTAGCAGATTTTCTATCTTGATTGGAGATAATGCGCAATGGTAAGTCGTGGTACTTCACAACACCATCGAATAAGAGACAATCAGTCTCCTCTATGTTTACATCATTGGTTGAAGGAATGAAGTGAGTCATCTTTGTCAGAAGATCCACAAACACTAGTATCGCATCGTAGCCTTGGGTCGTGTACGGAAGACCAGTAATAAAGTCCATACTGACGCACTCCCATGTAGTTCCAGGGATGGGAAGCTGTTGGAGGAGTCCAGCAGGATTTTTGTTACTACCCTTGTTCCAAAGACATGAATCACATGTCATGCAATACTTACGGACATCAACACTCTATCTTGGCCACCAAAAGTGGTCCGAGAGTACCTTTTTGTTTTTTTAGGTCTCACATAAACTGCAATTGGCAGGTCATGGAAATGGGAGATAATCTTAGCTCGAAGGTCTCCCAAGTCCGGCACAACAACTTGTTATCCGTGCCAGAAGATTCATGCGACCTCCACCAATCCGTACTTGTCTAGATTACGAGAGTCTTGGAACTAAGAATCCACATTGTAACTCATCCAAATCATGTTTACAACGCTATTGTAGTGGATAATCTCTCGAGGTGGTTTCCGCAGAGTTGCAGGGGGATCTGGAGTTTGTATAATTGTTGTCGCAATTACCATGAAACACCCACTGACCTCGGTGGTTGCTTTGATTTCCATAGGCTGTCGGCTTAGTGGATTGGCCACGTTGATGTGTCTTGGCCAAAAATCCCACGTAAACGAGAATCGGCTTAGGTACTTGCTCCTACGCATCTGTCATCTTGACTGGTTTGGTTGCGTTAGGAAAAACATCAATGGTTTGTGGTTGGTCGAGACCGTCACACTCCCTTCAGCGTCCTTGAGGTAGTAATGCAACATCTTGAAAGTGTGTTCCATCGCGAGAAGCTCTTCATCCCCTATTGTATACTACGTATTGGTAAGACTGAACTTCCGGCTCTCATACACAATTGGGTGACCAATGTGCATAAGGACTGCTCCAAGTCTTACTACAGACGTATCACATCGCACCTCCCATAGTTGCAATGGGTCCAAAAGAGCTAAGATGAGCATTGTGGATAGAAGCTCTTTGACTTTGAAAAAGGCATTCTTGCTATTAGACGTCCAATCCCAACATACGTATTTTTGCGTGAACCTCATCAACGGCACTACCAAGGTCGAATATCCTTGCTTAAACCATCCGAAGTATTTTGCAAGGCCAATGAAAGACTGAATATGTCCAATGTTTTCTGGACGTGACTAGTCCACGACAACTTGGACCTTTCGTGGATCGACACGGTTACCATCCTTGTGAACAATGTGTCCAATGTAGTTAAGCTCATCTTGTGCAAACTTCCACTTGCATACTTTTGCATAGAAATTTTAATCTCACATGATCACAGGGACTTTACACAGATATTATATGTGCTCTTTCATGTATTTGGAGAAAATCAGGATGTTGTCTAGGTACACCAAGATAAACTAGCCAAGTTACTTGGCGAATATTTTGTTCATCTCTACTTGGAAGGTCGCAATGTGTTCGTTAGCCCAAAGCATATGAACCCGGAGCAGATAGTGTCCATTGTGCGTTTGAAACGTTGTTTTGGGCACATCATTTGCTGTAATGCAGATTTGATGGCACCATTGGAAAAATCCAAAGACGAAAATGCTTTTACCCCTTGGTGTTGGACAAACAGGTCCTCTATCCACGGTAAGGAGAATGGATTTTTCACCGTCAGCTTGTTCAGTGCCCGGTAATCCATGCACATGCATAAACCACCATCCTTCTTGTTCGCAAAAAGGATCGGGGCAACGTACAACGAGATAATTGGCTCCATCCACCCCTTTGCAAGGTAATATTTGATTTGATGTTTGGCCTCTCTGCTAGACTGAGGCAGTACACGGATCTAAACGGAGGAGTCATCTCCGATTGTAGCAGAACTGTATGGCCCATGTGTTGTTTTGGTGGAAACCCAACCGGTGGGTCTTGGACTACATCTGATAATTTTTCCAATAGAGATTTGATCTCTTGTGGCATGTCTTCCTTCATGTTATCGCCCACTTTCTACAGCAGCGCCAAGAAGTATCCGCACCCTTGTCAAATACAAATATTGACCTGCATCATACACAAGCAGGTATGGACTTTTAGTTGGGTTGGTGATAATTCCGTACTTGGAATCAACGTACGATGTCACCATCCCTTTCAAAGGATCAACTGCTTTGATTCAAAGCACATCAGAGCCTTATCTTCAAGAAGCTAAAAACTGCCTACCACTGCGTCAAACAGGTCAATAAGGTTGAGTACCTTCAACCTGACACTCTGCATGTAACTTCGAATACAAATTCTCTATTTGTAGGTACCAATCATGGGCATCCTACGGTTGTGACCAACGACAAGTGTACCATTTCATGGCTCGTACTTGAGGCCCACTTGTCGGGTAAAGCCAAGGATAATGAAGGAGTCATCCCCTCCAGTGCCCTCTAGTACGTTCACAGGGGCACCAGTTAGATGTCCTTTGAACTGCATTGTCATGTTGTGGTAAATACGGAATCTGTACAGTGGACATCATAGCTCCCACTTTTCATCCATTCGAGTCCACATCTTGTGGGAAAGTGTAAATTTGGCTAGCACATTCCTGTCTTTAAATCTGACTTGGTCAAAATCGTCCACCAAAGGTACACCAAACATGATTGAACTCATCGCTTTGAGGGCGTTTGCTTCGATCTGTGCGTCACATTCTTTTTGCATAGTGGTCGGTGTCGCCTCCACCAAGCATGCACGATCATACATCTCGTCCCGAGATGCAAGGTTTAGTGGGAAATTTTGGTCAACTAGTGTAGAACAAGGTTCAACAAGAGGAGCAAAACATAGAGATGTTTGAACATGTAAAAATCTTACATTGTTTAACATCCTCATCTGAAAACATGAACCCACACTTGTGATCCAATGTTATCCCTGAGTGGTCCCCACTAACATCACTCACGGAAAGGGAAAACCCTTCTCACGGCCCCGTCCATTACTACGGCCGGGCCCATTACCGCGACCGTGACCCTATCAATGGCCCTGTCCGCGGCCTACTATTGTACTATTCCCACGAGGTTCCGTAGCTATGGCCAACGCCGCGGCCTCTTGTCCACCACCAACCTCAGGGAACTAGGCCCTAGAGTGGCTAGGTTTTATGCAATTGTGACAGAGCTCGTCATAGATGGCTGCATTTTGATCCTCATGCGCCGCCTGCAACATGTCATTGTTGCGGATGCGCTTATTGTTTGGGACCTTGTGCCCACAAGCCTTCCTCGTTGGAGGCTTTGTGGGCTGCATGCCATTGGCCCTGGCCCACTGTCCAACTGACCCACCAGCCCCTATATCATCTATGTGCATGTCGCGGCCCTAATGTACATGCACGTTTGGCCGTGCATCAGAGTGGTGCTTTGGTTTCACAAGTACACTTTGCCCATGTAGTCGTGCAATGTCTTCCACCTAGTCCAAGCTGAGCGAATTGCCATCGTGGTGGAATTGTCTTTCATCTTCTCGTTGGCCAGACTATCACGCAAGTACTCTAGTAGCAAGCGCTCCGGGTACTTCAAGGTTTGGATCCCATCACCCTTAGTGAAGCTTTTGGCTTCCTTCACAAGTGTGGTGAACTGGCTCAAGTAGGTCTCGAGCAGGTTGCCCAGTTGCTTGAAGTCTTTGATCTTGTGGAAGGCGTGCTACGTCTCCTCATGCTAGGTTCACTTCTTATGCATGATAGCGTAGAAGGCCTCCCATGGCATGGGTTGCCACTCAAGTTGTGGTTGCTACGTGCCCCACTCCTTGGCCATGTAATTGAAGAGCTTGTCCTCAATCTGCGTCGTGGTGAGGTCGCATCACTAACCCAGCGGTGCCTTGTAGAAACATAGGAAGTGCTTCATGTGATTCATCCAGTCGATCTACTTCACGCCCTTTTGGAATATCTCCACAACATGGAGGAAGGACGTGTTCATGATCGGCAGCAAAGTCGTTCAGGTAGGCAAGTTATTGCTGCCATCCGGCGGTCGCATCAGCACTTGTGGCGCACTAAAATTATTGCTATATCCACACTTGGGTCACGCTATGCAACGCCTTGTCGAGGTCGTCGCATTGGTGTCTTGCCTCATGTGGAGCGAGGCATTGCAACTATAAATCACGGTCGAGATCCGTAATACTTTGCACGATGTGGACCAACAAGTTCACGAACTTCAGCTTTGATGTCGTCAGAGTTTCAACAATAGCCTCAAGGGCCTTGTGTTGTTCGTGCACCTTGACCCATCGCAAAAGGGTACAGTTCGCGTACACGCCTTCGAGGAGCCCCACCTTCCTGAGGACGCTGTCGTCGGTGATAACACTTAAATGGGCATTGGTCTGCTCCATCGCAACCACATCATAGGAAGGGGATCTGCCTCTACTCCTCCGGTACTTAACCTTTACCATTAGTGGTGATCTTTAGTCAGCCAGTTGCCTTGGAAGCCAACTCGGCAAGCTTCCAGCGGTGGTTGCGAACTGCCTTGGCGACGACGTCGTCCAGCTCATTCTTGTGGGAACTTCCTGCGTGGCTGCTGTCAGTGCCTTTGCTTCTGTCAACAACCTCGTTGCTCTCGATAGCTGCAGGCAATCCGGTGAACTCTTGTCTTTCTCGAGCGATTGGCTTGATTTGACCGCACAACGATGGTGACGATTGCGATCCTTGTTGCCTTTGCCATGATCGACGTCGTGCTCTTCGTTAAGATCCACGCCTGGTGGTCCTTCTCGAGCGCATCCCCCGTCACATGGGGGTCATCCACGTGCACGTTGATGTGCTCATTGAGCACTTTCTGAGCTTCCTAATGCTTCTTGATGTTGCCAAGTGTAGTGAGGGTTACCTTTGACGGTACGGTTGCCTTTGATTTGGCAGCCGTGCTCACGCCGGCATCTCCCAAAGTCACCACCTTGCTCTTGTAGGTCCTGAATGGTCTGGCACTTGCCATTTTGTGGCACGTGCAACTAGCACGTGAAGACCGTTGTGAAGATCACCCCACAACTTTGAGGAGGTGTCGTCTCCCCATGTCTCCTTGCTCTCACGATCGGTGAGGTAATTAGTTTCTAGTTCCTAGGCCGCCACGATTGGCGCAATCGCGTAGTAGAATAACACTATTTTGCCAGGCCGCCACGGTGAACACAATCACATGGATTTTGAAACTATTCTTCCAAAGCCATGACTCATGATACTTAACAATGACTAGAAGATAGGAAAAAAGAAAACAAAACTTCAAGGGAATGACGAGAAAGGTGAGTGTTGCTCACAAAAACGAGGGGGAAATGCAGGAGAGGAATTTTAACGATTCCTAGCAACTCCTGCACTCCCTCTTTCCGACTTCTTGTCTTCCTCTTGTCTTCTTGTCTTTCTTGGCCTCCCATTCATGGTCCTTGATACCCTTGCGTCTCTTGGTACATCTCCCTTAAGTCAGCAGCGTTGGGGAAGCCGAAAAAAACTTCAAGGTGTCACCCTCCTTTCTAGGGTGCTCTCACGCCGTGAGAGTCCCGCATATTCGGAAAGTGCTATGTCCCATTTTTTGGATGGAGGAGGAAGAAGGGAGCAATGAGAAGAGGGGAAGATTTTGTGGTTTGGGGGTGGGCTCTCCCTACCCCGTCCAATAAGAATCCACCTGGCCCCCCGGCAAGTGCGAGAAGCTTAGGAGAGCTGGCACAAAAGTAGAGCTCCTCAAGATCTTTCCAACACAGTTTGCGGCGCTTGAAAAATTGTGTTCTAAGCCCATATGCCTCTCTGGCATTTCTACTGCTACTACAACTACTCGCGATGTTTTATATCCCTTGTAAATGCCGGAACCGTCGCACACTTGGTCGCGAGAGTCGTGCTGTGAAAACTACTGTGACGGCTAGGTCGCTAGCTACTGCATTGAGGTCGTCGTCGGAGTTTGCAAAATGACATCCAGAGATCGCTTCAGGGATTCTCCTCTCCAAATCACTCTTGGGGGCAATCGTCATCAACGACCTATGTAGGGAGACTTGAATACTTCAAGTCTTCGGATGCCCATTTCCGTTTTTACCTCGCCCCCTTGTTCGGGGTCCGAAACGAGAGGGGGAATTACCTCGAACTCATGAGTTAGCATGAGATTTCTGGTTTTGTAACCCGTAGTTTCACCTAAGCAAACTTGAGTTTTTCTTTTACGCGTCCGTCGCATGAAATTGTTGAGTGCGAGGCACGATTGGAAGTTTTGTGCTCACACTTCATTTTCCCTCTTATGTCACTCTCGTCCTCGCGCGCTCTCTCTCTGGCAAGGAGGGCAAGTGAGGGCGAGGGCACAAGGCCACGAGCTTCGCCCTCGGGGCCCTCGTGGCCTCTCGACCGCCGATTGAGCCACCACCTCGATCGACGGTTGGTGGCATGCCAGTGGGTGGCCGGCCGATCATCTAACCGGCCGCAGGCCACCCAGTTGGCCGACCGCTTGCAAGTCGGCACCTAACGCGTGGGTTGCCACCGGCCAGCCCAATTGCGAATCGACCCATCGCTACTGCGAGGTGGGAGGGCCGAACCGGCCCTCCCGCTACACCATTTCTACAACGACCACATTCACTGCGAAGGGAAAACCACCTTTGTTTTTTCACTTGAATCGTGCGGATGCACAACGTGCCATGAACCATTATCAGTGGCAAAGACGTGCGCTTCAGTAGCCTTTTTTGGTTCGAACCGATGATGGGTTATGGAAGTCAGATCTAGCCTTGAACAGCGTTCATTCTCATACCGACGCCTCATACCGACGGCTAGACTGATCGGACCAATCAGACGTTCGAACAAGGTTTGTGCACATTACGCAATGCATACGACATCGATTGGGTAGCAAAACTGCTGAGCGTCAAAGTTGCATACAACTTTGCAACATCTACCCCAGCATGTGAAACTCTGTTCAAAGTAGTTCAACATAAAACTTCTTGACTCATCGGCCTGACTTTAAAGCCGGAGCTTTATTCCCGTAGTCGACAACCTCTGGCGGATTTTTTTTCGACGTTTGGGATGTAACACAACAGACACTTGCGAATGCACAAGCAACTATGACGCGCACAACAGGACAGGATATCATGAAACTCAAACCCCATCAGTTAGGACCATTTGATACTGAGCAAATGCATACCATTGTTGTAGCTTGCCTTCGCTTGCTTGAAAGCATGGTGATCCACCCTGTCTTGTGCATGAGGAGCCTCAAGAACTACCACGATCCTAGCAAGGACTTCCTCAGTCCAGACGTTATTCCTCTGCGTACTCTTAAAGTGGACGGGGATACGGCATTCCTCATTGAACACAACCTTGAACATCGACGCCGTGAAGAAACGAATCTTTATTTAGCGAAGTAGCATGGCCACGATGTCACGCACAACATATTGGAGCCCTAGGACAACATCCAAATCGTTGATCATTTAATCGATGGCTGTTGGTTTGTGTGGCTTCCACCCGTCACGACCGACACTGCTAGTTTACCGATATACCCACATTCGGGGTATATGGCAGAGGAGGGTGTGACGACACGACGGGCCTCCGGACTGCACCGAGACTTCTCCAGCACCTACGACAGCGCCGGCGAGACGCGGTCGATGCGTTCCGGCAGCCATGTGGGCTTGTCAGGAGGTAGGAGAGTTTTCTCGGTGGGTTCAGACCCGCGCACCCGGTTGATTGTACCGGTGCGATGAGGAGACCCGATGGCTATTGTGGGGCTTCCGATGTTCGGAAAGCCGTTTGTGATATCTGGACGTTGATTCCGAGATGTTTTG
>SZWC01005034.1:134693-154941 GCA_023375785.1 Penium margaritaceum | reverse complement strand
GTGTGTGTGTGTGTGTGTGTGTGTGTGTGTGTGTGTGTGTGTGTGTGTGTGTGTGTGTGTGTGTGTGTGTGTGTGCATATGTGTTTGTGTGTATGTGTGTGTGTGGACAGAGTCAAGAGGTCACTTGCACGTCTTACATCCCATTAACGACACTCCCCCATGACCCACAGACGAACAGACTGCACACACAATAAGAGTGTAAATAACACACATCCATGTTGCAGGAGATAAAAAGCCACAAGCAAAGAAGAGGCACAGTCACATCAAGCAAGGTATCACGAGCGTGCAATATACTTGGAGCATGCACAACCACCTTGAACATGCCAATGCTAAGAGATTTAATAAGAAATTCTGCACGCTGTTGATGAATGACAAAACAAACAACATGAACTGCTCTGGTGCACTATGCTCGCATACAAAGTGATGCTCAATGTTGATGTGCTTAGTGCAGAAAAGAAAAATGTATCCATCATGCTCAGGGATTGCTTTAGTGCTCTGGTTATTGCAGCACAGAGTGAGGCAACTGATGGGCACATACAACTGCTGCAGGAAGCGGGAAAGCCACACGCTCTCGCATGTACTTGCACCAAGTGTCAGGTAACTGGCCTCCCTCGAGCTGCGAGAAACACATTCTTGTTTTCCACTCTTCCAAGAGATAGTAGTCCCAGCACCAAGAAAGATTTATCCTGTGCACTTTGTGTATTTGTTTCATGTGTCCATTCATTGTTAATGTAGTCGTCAACAACCATAGAGGGCTATACGTGATAGCATAGTCCTACACATGCTTTAGAGAGCATATATCAGACAACACGCAGGGCTGCCTCAACACGCAGGGCTGCTGGACGATCCACGGCCAAGCATTTCTCGCACTAGGCATTAGGTGCAGATAGAGCACAGGGTTCAGGTGCAAGGAGAGCACCAAGTTCAGGTGCAAGTAGCTTGTTGTAGCAAGTTAGAAAAGCAGTAGGTAAGGGCTAGGACCAGCCGGCTGGACAGTATAAAAATCATGTACTCTGCTCATTGTAATAAACATGGCATTTCCAGTTCTGGCTTCCAGACTTCTCCAAGTCTACCTTTCCGCTAAGATTTTGCTCTCCACACACCAAGGCTAAATCTCCAAAGAGCACACTCTCACATCTGGTATCAGAGCCAGAGCCACGTGTTGGACGGAATCGATGTCGGAGCTCTACAAACCTCAAGGAGCAGAAGGCACAAATTACGCCGGACAACGTCGAGGCTTAACAAGAGTGGGATTTCTGGAACAGACTTCGAAGCCCACGCAGGAGCCAACCTCCAGAAAATTTTCTATATGTTTAGGGCATCCAAACAGCCTACCGTGCGCATGTGGGAGACGACTGGTGACTCCCACGCACTTCGAAGACGTCAGACTTTAATCTCCGACTGCCGAATTGCTACCAGATTTTTTTATTGCTGCCATATACCCTACGGATCTTGAATTTTGATTTTCTCAAAATTGCTCTTTATGTGTTCTTGAATTTCGTTCATGGTTTTATGAAAAAAAATTATTTGGGTGGTACCTTATCTTTCGTTGAACGAAATACTGTGATCCTTAATTTCGGCGTCGAACGAGTTCGAGACCGGCACCGATGGGAAAAGGCTTCGTGAGACTGGCACTCGACCTGGATTCGTGCACAGTCTGACGTGTCCGAGAAGCTTGGCACAACCGACATCCCAGCGAACGCTTGATTTCGGTCGTCAAGCAGGGGGTGAATGGGTCGTGGGTATGATTTAAAGGAATCTGAGGGCAAATGCCTACGATTACCAATAATTTTCATAAATTTTCCTCGGTACTAATTATCTAGGTGCTACCTAATTAATTCGATGAAGCAACATTTTCGTCAAAAAAATATGACCAAAAAGTATTTAGAATCAAAATTCAAGATCAGTAGGATATTCTCTAAGGACCTCCAATGGCCAAAAGTCATCGAGAGCCATGGAGCAGGCCCTACAGCAGATTGTAGAGCAGCTCGGAGCCCTCAAGCTGGAGAACGGGTGGCTCAATCGGCTGTTTGTAGACGTACGGGATGAACCTGGACAGGTTCGGGAGACCACGTCAAGGAGTCTGCCAAGATCAAAGCCAAAGGCTCCATAACCATTCAATCCCTTAGTTAAGGGTGCGAGCGTTCGAACGTGGCTGTTTGCCATGAAAAGCTACTTTGGAGCTCTCTGTCACCCTCTAGAGGACGATGTTCTGCGTGTGTCATTTGTGGTGACACTACTACGTGGAGCAGCATTGGAGTGGCGGAGGCAGCTGAATATGCTGGCCACTCGAGGTGGAGGTGGGAATGCAGTTGTGCAACATGCCGTATTGTGGCAGCCGGGTGCGAGGCCAGCTGAAGCACGTGTGCCAACGACATGGGAGCAGTTTGAGCAAGCCATAAAAAATCGGTTTGATCTCGTGAACTCCTCCATGGTCGCACGCAACAAGTTGAAGCAACTAAAGCAGATTGACTCGGTCCAGGATTACACACGTCGCTTTTTGGTGTTGTACTTAGAGATTGACGACATGAGCGAGCCGGAGATGGTGGACAAGTATCACGATGGTATGAAGACAGAAATTCAGTACACGCACGCACTAAGCGGTATCACCGAGTTCCAGGCGATGGTGACAACTAGTGAGCGTGTTGACGCGCTACACTACCATCGAGGGAGCTTTCATGAGAAGAAGGAATTTTTTCAGCGTTGAGCACAACATCAACAAGCTGACTCCATGGAGATTGACACACTTGAAGGAGGCCAGCAGCAGGACAAGCCACGTGGTGGAAACTGATGGATCTGTGGGAAGCCTAGGCACCACAAGAAAGACTACAAGAAGAAGCAGCAAGAAAACGGCAACCAACAATGAGTGGCGTACGGCCAACTATTGGGAAAACTTTGTCCGCATCAGCAAACACCAGCCCCGAAAGTCCCTCGACAACTAGGGAGCTGCCAAGTGTATTGCTCTAGAGCGAAGGGAGCCGGAGCGTTTCAGGTATCCTCCTGAAAGCCAAAATTTTTTGCTTGGTCCTGTGGACAGCGAGGGGCGTCAGACTCGCCGGCAGATCAAAGTATTACTGGATTGCGGTGCGTCACACTCATTCTTCAGTGACGAGCTCGTAGAAAGGTTGAGGCTTGCACAACTACCTGGAAAGCCAACTAAGGCCAAGCTGGTGCAGGGAGAGCTGGAGTGCGGATTACCTCTAAAGCCTTTAAAGGTCCATCTGGACAAGCTGTTGTACGAGCTGAATTTTTTCGTGTGTCTGATAGATGCCTACGAGGCCCTTTTAGGGCGTGACTGGCTGCACCGGTGGAATCCTACTGTGGATTGGATGAGCAGCCAGGTGAAAGTGAACAAATGCAGAGAGCAAATTGTTTTGTCATTATGGATTGAGGAGAAGGACTCCAAGGCAGGCAAGGTGTCGCAGTTCAGTTATGTGCAGCTGAAGCGTTGTCAGCGCAAGGGGGACCAAGTATACCTCGTGTGGGTACGGTAGAAGGAAGTTAATGAAGAGTTGGAAGTGTTGGCAGCAGAGGCAAAGCTGTAAGAGAGCAGCAGAAAGCACGAGCAGTGAAGCTGTTGGAAGGCATCAAGGGAGTGTTGGAAAGCTAAAATGAGGTGTTTCCTACTGAGCTGCCAAAGGGTTTATCACCGAAGCGGGACATTGACCACTAAATTGAGCTAGTTCTGGAAGTAACTCCAACGGTGCAGGCTGCTTATT
This sequence comes from Penium margaritaceum, assembly GCA_023375785.1. Classification (NCBI taxonomy): domain Eukaryota; kingdom Viridiplantae; phylum Streptophyta; class Zygnematophyceae; order Desmidiales; family Peniaceae; genus Penium; species Penium margaritaceum. The sequence continues at coordinate 151,222 of SZWC01005034.1, read as the reverse complement.
GCATGAGCGATAATGAGCTCAGTGAGCTGAAGAAGCAGTTGGAGGAGCTGACAGATTAGGGGTTCATTAGGTCGTCAGTATCACCCTACGTTGTACCGGTCTTCTTTATGAAGAACAAGGCAAGAGAGCTGCGGATGTGCATGGACTATCATGCATTAAACAATGTAATGATCAAGAACCGGTACCCACTGACAAGGATCGAGGAGCTATTTGACCAGCTGAGAGGAGCGCAGTACTTCAGCAAGATTGACCTGTGCTCGGGATACCATCAGTTCCGGATTGCAGATCAGAATGTAGAGAAGACGGTATTTCGGACATGGTACAGTCATTTTGAGTACCGCGTGATGTCGTTTGGACTCACCAATGCTCTAGCAACATTCATGAGCCTCACGAATAGGATCTTCCACCCTTACTTAAACCAGTTTGTGGTGATTTTCCTCAACGACATCCTCATCTACTCCCAAATTCTAAAAGAGCATCGGCAACATCTGTTGCTGGTGTTGGACTTTCATTTGAGAGAAAATTTGTTTGCTAACCTCTCGAAGAGTGAGTTCAAAAAAATGGAAGTGGAATTCCTTGGACATATTGTGAGCGACAGGGGTCGCCGCATGGATACAAAGAAGGTGGAAGCAGTGAAGCAGTGACCTACACTAAAATTTGTGTGTGACATCTAGGTCTTCCTAGAGTTTTTCAACTACTGTCGAAAATTCATTCAGGGATACGTAGAGAAGGGTGTGCCGCTGACCCGACTACAACGGAAGGATCACCATTGGGAAAGGGGCGAGAAGGAGCAGAGGAGCTTTGACGAGCTCAAGTCTGTATTGTGTGACGCTCCGGTCCTCGTGTATACGGATTCATCCAAGGAGTAGGTCATGGCGACGGATGCAAGCGACTATGCTATGGGACGGTGCTGATGAAGGATCATGGAAATGGACCACAACCAATTTTGTACGCGTCTCTTAAGCTGCAAGGTGCGAAGTTGCACTACGCAATTCACGAGAAAGAGATGTTGGTTGTGATCCATGCTTTCAAGCACTGGAAGTGTTACCTCAAGTCGCGACACTGCATGGTCTTCACGGACCATTACGCCCTGAAGTACCTAAAGATGCAGCTGAATCTCAGTTGTCGACAGACTCGCTGGATGGAGTTCTTGAAAGGAAGTTTTGACTACAAGATCCAGTACAATCCTGGGAAGGTGAATCCGACAGACCCTTTGTCCAGGAGGCCAGAATTGAGCCTCAATCTCATCTCAGTACTAATGGGATCTCTAATCATGCATAGCTTGTTCAAGCACGACTATGGCGTGGACGGTGTGTTCATGGGTGGTGCCCTAAGAGACACCACGTGGGATGGAGTGTATTAGCAAAGAGGGCAAGAGTGGAAGATTGTCGTGCCAGACTATGCACTATTAAAGCAGATGTTGCTGGAGGAGGTGCATGACACCCACTACTTGGGTCACTTTGATTTTGACAAGACGATCAAAGCCTTGGTATGTCAATACTAGTGGTCGTCAATAGCGAACGACTGTAAGAGGTTTGTGAGCAGTTGCGATGTGTACCAATGCATCAAGGCACGGAGGACCAAGACACCAAGGGAGCTGCAACCATTGCCTATACCAGATAGGCCATGAACAGACAGCTCGCACGGCGGGTTGCCTATGACGCATCAGGGCAATAATTCAGTGTTGGTGGTGGTGGACCGGTTCTCCAAGATGGCACATTTCATTGCATGTCCGGAGAGCATCACGGCTGCTGGAACAGCTCAACTCCTCCTAATTCACGTCATCAAGTTGTACAGAGTGCTGCAGTCGGTGGTATCAGATCGTTATCCATCCTTTATTTTGCGGTTCTGGAGAGATCTCATGGGGAAGCTGGGCAAGCAGATGCAGCTAACCACTGCATACCATCCACAAAGCATTGGGCAAAGAGAGCACACGAACCAGACTTTGGAGCAGCTGCTGTGCAGCATTGTCCCACTGGATGGAGAGGGTTGGGAGGAGAAACTCAGAGTGGCAGAGTTTGTCTACGACTCAGAGATGTCTGCTTGAACAGGGAAGTCACCGTTTGAGGTGGTTTATGGCCACCAGCTACTGAGTCTAGCCGCCCTTGTTACATTAACATCTCTTCCGGCTGTGTAGCCAACTGGTGATGGGTTTGCCACCACATGGGACGTGGTGCGGATACGGCTATTGAAGGCACAAAGGCTGTAGAAGCTGCAAGCAGATAAGCATCGTTATGCGGAGGAATTCCAAGTGGGAGATCAGGTGATGCTGAACTCTGCTAACCTGCAGCTGATGGTAGTTGGGCGTCCCAAGCTGAAGCCACGATGGGTTGGTCCATTCCATATTATGGAGAAGCGGTCGGTCGTGTCCTACAAGCTGGAGTTGCCAGCGCACTACACCATCCATCTAGTGTTCCACATCTCCCTGCTTCATGCCTATTGCGACCCAAACCTTTTCTTCCAGGGTCGTGGGACAGCGCCACCTCCTACAATCTATGTTGATAAGAGTGAAGATTTTGAGGTAGAGAAGATTCTGGCGAACCGCCAGAGGGGACGTCGGCTAACTTTCTGGTATAGTGGAAGGAGTATCCAGTGGAGCATAACTCTTGGGAGCTAGAGGCCAACTTCCATGTCGGGAGTACCAACACAGCTCTTCAAGACTATCTCAGGCGCGCTGTGACGTCGCGCCTCCAATGGGGGGGATGTAACGAGGTGACCATATTTTTCAGGCATACTCGGGGCCTCGCCTGGCTTTGAAGGCCATTCGGGCTTTTTCCGACTTTTGGAAATTGAGTTCGCGGTCGTGCTCAGGTCCGCACGACCATGGCTGCAAGGACGGGAGGACGCGAGGATGCAAGGATGCGCAGAGCGAGCAAGCAAGCGCGTGAGCCACACACCAGGGGCGTGCTTTGCTCACACCTATGCGTGGCATTCCGTACACACCATACGAGGGTGACTTTCCCCTCTCGGCGCATAGCGTGTGCAGTACCATATCTACCAAGGGGTTGATTCGGAGGCGAGCCCTCAACAACGCACACGGTCAACAGTGGCGTACAAAACTGGACGACCGCACCCACCGCCAGGAGGCGTCACCGGGTGGCGACAGTTTGCCGAGGGACAATGCGGACCGTCAATCTGGATGATCGACGACCGAGCAGTTCTCGGACTAGGCATTAGGTACAAGTAAAGCACAGGGTTCAGGTGCAAGGAGAGCACCAGGTTCAGGTGCAAGTAGCTTGTTGTAGCAAGCTAGGAGAGCAGTAGGCGAGGGCTAGGACTAGCCGGCCGGACAACATAAATACAACGTACTCTACGCATTGTAATTAACCTGTCATTTCCAGTTCTGGCTTCCAGACTTCTCCAAGTCTATCTTTCCGCTACGACTTTGCTCTCCACACACCAAGGCTAAATATCCAGAGAGCACACTCTTATAAACGGTAGTGAGGAAATCAAACAGACTGCCAGTCCTCAATCCATAGAACCTCAACAGAAAGACACCCTTGAACACCACCAGAGGTAGAGCCGCGGAGAGTCCCGTCAGACTCACACGCTAGTGACCTCATACCTATAGACACACTCTCTCGTCCCTGATTATGAAGATGGCGCTGTTGGATGAGATAAGAGAGTGTTGCATCCAATTGGCGATCGTACTGAGGTGAGTCGGATGTGATGATGACACCCAAAGACTGTCGGCGCTGGGAGAGCCCGATGAGACCCATGCCAGTGGAGTGTAAGGTCTAGAAGGGGGACGTAAAGGCAGGACCTCCAAACGCTAGAGGCCATCCCTAAGGATAGGACAGCGAGAAGGGCACCGCAGTAGTATTGTAAGCAGCTGCATTGGTAAAGTTAGATGAGCTGTGGTTGGAAGGAGTGGTTGAGGTAGAGGCATGCGATATACCACCACTACCACTAGAGGAGCGTGCCTAATTTTTCTGCATGACAGACACTAGACGGTCATCGTTAGGAGGTGCAGGGTACTTCGGGGCAGAGTGCCCGGCAGTGCTACAGTTTGAGCACGTCATAGTGCCAGGTGAAGAGTTAGCACAGGATGAGCCCTGGGAACCTCTCCCTTCCCCGTACCCGCCTTGCCCACCACCCGACGCACTACCAGACTAGTCACCTTTTCCTTCCCTTGTCCTCTGTACCCCCCTTGTGTAACCATGGAGGAGGAAGATCTGGAGGAAGGGGAGGCAGATGAGGGTGAGGTGTGTGAGGTGGGAGCTGTGATGGAAGAGGAGGGGAGCGTTGTGGTTGTGACATCTACAGTGGTATAATGGATGCGCTTCAACTACAACACGCTCCACCAATTGGTGAGGCGATGCAATGTAAACTCTTGAAGAGCACCGATGCCTGGTGGAGAATCAATTGGAACACGCTCGTCGGCAAGACGCTCGAGCTCAGAGGCTTGGACCTCCCTGAAGATGTTGGACAGCTTGGGGATGAGCCCGTTGACGATGGAGTGGACGGCTGGGAGCTGTCCATGTCCAGTTTTGCCAAAGTCATGCAGTAGTTTGAGGATGTGTTCCCAGAAGGCAGCAACAGTCTCATCCGCATGGATAGCCACTATGTTGAACTGGACAGTGAGGACGCTCTATGTTGCATGGTCTATCACTGCGGTGGGACTCTTGATGAGAGCATAGGAGCCGACGAGGTCAGAAGGAAAATGGTGTGCTCTGTCGGCATTGTAGGACCGGATCTCATCAGTGAGATCATTCAACCCTCCATGGATGAGTGCACGAACGACATGGATGGGATCTGACCAGGCAGGGACAAAGGGAGGGTTGACAGAGGTGTTAGGCTCATAGTAGTATTCTTAAACTTGCTCAATCTACACCCCTTCACTAAATCATGGATGAGAAGGTAAGATTAGACGTGAAGTGGGATGGCGACGTGTAAAATTCACGCTGACGCTGCAAAGGCAATGTGAGAGCTTTGGTTGCGGCTACGCCGGTTGCAGCTGCTACTGCAATGGAATCAGACTGGTTGGAGCCATAGGAAGTGGATGCAAAAGCGAAAGTGGTGGCAAATGCGGTAACAACAGCAACAGTGGACGCAGCAGTGGATACAACAGGGATAAAGCGCATTGTAGGCTGTCGGCGGTTTAGGACCAAGTTAAGGATCTGGTATAGTAAGGTGTCTTGATCGTCATGTTCATGACGTAGCTGCTTTTCACCTATGCACTGTACAGTGAGGGCTTTGTGGACTGCAGCGAGCTGATGCTGTAGCTCTGCTTGCAGTGCAACAGCTTGTTTGTTGTCAACTGTCATTGTGCCACTGGCATAAACATTTGGAGAAAATTTTGGCAAAGATTCCTCCGTCCCACTGGGCATGGAAAAATGAGGGTGGCGACTACATCAGCTCAAGGTTGTGTTGTAAGGGAACGGACAAGAGATTAGAGAGATCGTGGATCCCGTGGAGGCCCCACGGCTGGCGCGTTTTGAAGTATCGGCAAGTCGTCCAAAGTACGACAGTACAGTACAGTGACAGTATGATGCGTACTCCACAGTATCTTTGTGCTCGTACTTATTGGTCGGGTTGTAGTCCTCGCCAAGATGGTAGCCGGGACTGTGACGACAGACACGAGGCCAATGCTCCCGCTCCACTTTGGCCTTGTAGTACACAACCTCGTCCTGAATGCGGTCGCGCTCATGTCTGGCCGTGAGTGACATGGGGATGGGCTCGTTTTCTGGCAAAGACACCAGGATGTAGGCCATTTAGTTGTCCTGCTAGGTAGCTGTTCACAATACCGTGGAGAATTAGCTGCGCGATTGCGGTAGTGCAGGGGTAGCTGTAGGTACACTGTGAGCCGTGAGGTTGGCTGCTGTTGCTGCTAAAACCACTACCGCTGCGAGTGGATGCATGGGTGCAAATGCATGTGTTGTTGTTGCTGCTATATTTGCCACAGTCCCAAAAGTGGAGGCTATGCCAGAGTTTTGGGTGAAAATGCATCGTGGATTGTAAGCCAAGCTTCTGCAAGAGGTGTTGGTGCACGTAAGAGTACGGGGCTGCAGCTGCTCTTGAAGAGACGACTGCGGCTAGCAAAGCACCCATGCGGGCGCTGGCCCGCTGTGTGCTGAGAGCATTATTTCTCCCACAATCGCCGCTTTGGATGCAGCTGCAAGTGACGGTGGTGATCCTGCTGCAGTAATCGCCATAGGGACAAATGTGAGAGCTGCGGTGGAGTCTCGGGTGTGAATGCCCTATGGACTGTAAGTAAAGCTGGTAGCAAGCGGGTGTAGATGTACCTAAGAGGGCACAGGTGTAGATGAACTATGGGCTGAGGTCAGAGCTATTGTCGTAGCTGCCAGAGGTGCAGATGCTCGACAGAGTGTGGGAGTGCAACTGTTTTGAGGGTGCGGGCCTGCTTTGTGCTGAAAGCACTGTTATTGCCACGACCACTACTGTTGTAGCTTATGTTAGCTTCACAGGTGCGGATACATTGTGGGCAGAGGTGAGCGTCATTGTTGCAGCTATGGGAGGTGCAGATGCACGACAGATTGTGAGAGTTCAGTTACTTTGAGGAGACAGCTGTGGCTATCAAAGCACGTGTGCGGAGGGGGGCTTGATGTGCTTTGGGAGCACTGCTACTGCCATGAGAGCAGCTGTTGCAGCTGATGCTAGCTCACAGGTACAGATGCACCGTGGGCCAAGGCCTGTGCTGTTGTTGCAGCTGTGAAAATGCAACTGCTGCCAAAGAGACGGTTACAAAAGCACGTGTGAGGGCGCAAGCCCGATCTGCTACGGATGCTGCTGCCACTGCAGTTGGAGTGGTGGCGGCTGTTGCAGACAAGGTGCAGGTGTGATCTGAGCGGGTAGAGTTCGCGGCAATTGTCGACCCGCCAAGGATCGTGACATGGAAACAGTCCCCTCCCGTTGCGGGGTGTTGGTTATGGTCATGACACACACAAGTGTCCTCTTGTCTCCACGCACACACACACCTCACCACTGCAGGTGATTGATCTTGACTGAGGCTCTCCGGTGCAAGACTGTGATGCAGCATGGGACGCACAGTGGTGGTGATACCATCAAGTTACAGAGTGGTGGCCACAGCACCAACGTTGTCCTCACAACAAGCCTTAGTTTAGTGATAATGCTACGTGCCAAAATGGGGGATACATTTGTAGACATGTATGTTTGTGGTGTGATTGGTTTCCTACACACTTGCATGCTTTTAGCGTAGTGTACTGGGTTGCTGATCCCACGGGACCACTCGTACCGTTTATACCGGCGTGTGAGAAACCGCCTGGAGCTCGCTCGCTCCAGGGCCAGGTTCGATCCCTGGGTGGCGTCCGGGCCCCGCGTCGAGTGGTTCGCGTGGGTAGTCCGGTCAACCGGCTTTTAGCACTTCGCTCACTTGTTACTCACCGAATTGTTGCGCGTTCTCACTCTCTAATGTGAGCTTGCCCCCGATCCATGGTTTCTCCCGTCGCTTGCTACTTACTTACTTGCTTGCTTGTTTAGCAATCAAGGCTACCTACTGCTATCAGAGCATGAGGGCCACCCCTCCTCATTTCGACAGTCCTGAGACCTCGTGAACCCTCTTCGGGCCACTCCTACATGGCGGGTGATCCCGCGCAAGCCACAACCCCGCGTCTGCGGCAGTTTAAGGCCGCAGGAGCAGCCGCCGTCCTGTGCAGCAGTTCACACCGCACCCGTGGCTCACAGTGTGCTCTATCCCGGCTTCTACCAAAGCACGCACGACGGACGCGTGGGCACCACCCGTCGCACCCGCACTCTGTGTGGTACCTCGGCCTAGTGCACACAACTGCCTCATGCACCGGCGTCCTGTGCAGCAGCTCACACCGCACCCGTGGCTCACGGTGTGCTCTATCCCGGCTTCGACAGACGCACGCACGACGGCACCGCCACGTGGTGGTGCCGAACCTTGCTCCACTCTCCCGGGAGCTGTGCATGCATCTTCTTCACAGTGGCACACGCGCATCCTCACTCTACGAGGTGCGGTCACCTCTTGCGCCACTGTCCTTACGGCCCCATCTCCCCTCTTCTGTCGTCCGTCCCTCCTCCACCGTTCTTCTGCCTCCGCACACACGACGGACACGTGGACTCCACCCGTGGCACTCGCACTCTCTGTGGTGCCTCGGCCTAGTGCACACAGCTGCCTTGTGCACCGATGTCTCTCTGTCCCCGTTCTCCTGCTCCACACGTGCAGCCTTTCCTCTACTCATGGCCCTTACAGCAGCAGCGCCAACCTGAGCAGCTGAGGCTTGTCCCCGCACACTCCCAAGCACCTCAGGTTGCCTCCCAGGCGGCCCAGCATTCAGCACACTGGAATCTTTGCCTGAGACCAAGCCTATCCCTACGTCACCCACAGCAGCGCAGGAGCGTACCCGCATTGACGAGGAGCACGCGTACTACGAGGAGCGTGCGGAGAGGGAGGTGTGGTCAAGGGTCCGTTGCAGCAGCCCGGGATATCACCCCGGTGAGGACTACGACCTCGCTGACTACTAGGAGTGGGCAGACGCAAGGGACTACGCAGCCCACTGCCAGTCCGCCGTCGACGGCACAGAACAAACCAGCTACGGCGCCACCTCGTGATCACCGACCTCATCACTCACCGCTAAGCCCACCCGTTGTCCATAGGACGCGCCAGCAACGCCGTCGTGCTGCCCCTCATGGCGCGGCTTCACCCTTTGTGGCAGTAGCATCAGGGGCCCCTGCTTCGCATTGTGTCGCATCTCCAGCCACATCAGCTACAGAGTCAGTATCCTATTTGCCTCCTGATATTCTGACAACTCTGCGGGCTGCACTTGTGTCCAGTGCTACTGTGGCATCTACTTTTGTAGCCACTGCACGTGCCGCACGTGCACCAGCTACCACTGCCGCTGGGAGAGCCATTGACACTTACACCGTGGCTGCAGTTGATCAGGGACCTTTGGCAGCTGCTGTTGTCAACGTAGTTACTCAGATTGCCGCAGCAGCAGACGTAGTTGCGTCAGCAACAGCTGTAGCTGCCACAACGCTCACCAGTACAATTGACTCTATCCACACCTCCACAGCATTGGCTTCATCCTTACCCTCCTCTTCATCTTCAGTGACTCGTCACATACAGCTGTTGATCTCGACCACTGCAGCCATCTCCACCCTGTCAGTTGCAGCGCTAACAGGAGTAGCCTGCCTCATTGTCTTCGCATCAGCTACTGTTGCAGTCGTCGCCTCCTCAGCTGCTGCAGCTCTTCCACCGCTATTCTTACTACGCCGCCGTGTCTGGTGAGCCTGGTTTCTCTTGGTCTCTCTCTCTCGTCCTGCCTTTTCTATATTGGCGTGTTCGTGCGTCCAGGTTGTTGCCTTGCAACAAACTTCCGACGCCCTCACCACACACTTCCCACGCCCACTGGGGCAAGGAAAACTCTGCCAAAAATTTCTCGGCAGAGCCATGTCACTGGCAACATGCCAGTTGACGATGACCAATACACGGCCCTGCAAGCTGAGCTTCAACGTGAGCGCAGTGCGCTATAGGCAGCTCTCACTGCTCAGCGCATCGCTGAAGAAAAGCTACGGGCTGAGCAGGCTGACCAAGAGACCTTCGCCGACCACATTGCTGACTTGGTCCTTAATCGTCTCCAACCTGCCCTACGCAGCAGTCAGTCTGCCGGCATTGCTACAGCATTCTCCACCTGCCTCGCTTCCGCATCTGCTACCACTGGCTCATCCTCCTCTGATCCGCTTGCAGTCGCCGCAGTCGCCGGCACAGCTGCAGCCAAAGCACTTGCCCCATCAGTGCAGCGCAAGCCCGACTTTGACTCTATCCCACCTCACTTCACCTCCAATCTCACATTCCACTCTTGGGAGGTTCGTTTCAGTACCTAGGCGTAGGGGGGGCAGCTCTGGGAATACTACCATGAACCAAATCCCCCAGCTGCTCCATCTTTCGTGCCAGTCGAGTCTGAGTCTGCACGTGATGTCCGTGCTCTCATTCGCGCTGGACCCGGCAATCTCACTGACGAGATCGGGTCCTACAATGCTGACACTGCACGCTGCACCCTTGCTGATCCAGTTGGTGCTTACGCACTGATCAAGCGGCGCACGACAGTGACTGGACATGTAGCACAGAGCGTTCTCACCGTCCTGTTCAACACGCTCTCCATGCGTGCTGATGAGACTGCTGAAGCCTATTGGGCTCGCAGTTTGCGACTGCTACGCGACCTCGGCAAGGCCGTCCCTGGTCAGCTCCCTGCTATTCTCTCCATCATCAACGGCCTCATCCCGGAGCTCAGTGACATCTTCCGCGAGGTGAAGGCCACAGAGCTTGAGCATCCGGCTGCCATCCCCGTCCTTGCTGACCCACCCCCAGGCATTGGTGCATTGTGGGAGTTCACTTCCCAACGTCTGACCGACTGGTGGAGCTCACTGCAGAACAAAAGCATTCATCGCGCCGTCGTTGTAGCAGCAGCCACGGCACTCCCGTCTTCCTCCACCTCTTCTGCCTCTGGCTCATCCTCCACCGCCACATCTACCACTACTGCCACATCTCTTGCTGTCCAAGGGGGAGGACGAGGTGGGGGTGGTAAAGGTAAAAGCCGCGGGGGTGGCTCTAGCGGTGGCGGACAAGGCAGGGGTGGCAAGGGTCGCGGTTCTGATGGCGCCACATCCCCCGCTTCCTCCGCTAGCACTGTCACGTGCTGGAACTGCGATGCCACCGGTCATGCGGTGCCCAAGTGCCCTGCTCCACCTGAAGATGCTCGCCTTGCCTCAGCCATGCGTGCACACTCGGCATGCTCCACAGGGTCTGGTGGTGGCTCTGCACGCTCCTCCACCTCCACAGGGTCCGGTGGTGGCTCTGCACGCTCCTCCTCCTCCTCGCCTGCAGTTGCTGCCAACAGCACTACTCTCTCCTCACCGCTTCCGCCTGCCCTATGGGGTTGGCCCCCGGGGTTTGGCGGCCCTGTCTACTTCAGGCCTCCCTCTGGCTTCTACTCTCCTCCACCATGGGCGTCCTCCACCCCCAGCCCCCAGCGTCCCTCCTTCGGCGTTCTCATTACCGGGCCTTCTGAGGACGACCGCCAGCTGGACTTTGCACTCTCTCATGCCGTTCACCAACGTCACCTCCGTGATCAGGGAGGTAAGAGTGTGCGTTCGGTTGAGGGAGGGCTTGCGTGTGTCGTTGATTCGTCTCTTCGTGGGCCGTCCCCGGTCATTTTCAGGGTTGTTCCCCGGTCGATGTCCCGTGAATTGAACAGTGGCAGTTGTACAGTCTTCCTCGTTGCCTTGCCGCCTGTGGTCAGCGCCTTTCTCCTCGCTCTGCCATTGCCGCCGTGAGTCGTGACTCTGCGTTTTTCCGCATGATGGGTGGCTTCTGGATCCTTGATTCAGGTGCCACCCACCACATGACCTCTTGTCGCTCTTTGTTCGTTTCCCTGGGTCCCGTTGGCTCTGTTCACTTTGTTCGCACTGGCTCTGGCTAGCCTCTCCCTGTCTAGGGTGTTGGGGTTGTCCACTTTGTTGGCCCTGGGGGGGAACTTTTTCTCCCTGACGTTCTGTATGTCCCCGCTCTGGAGCTCAGTCTGCTGTCTGTTACGACACTTGACAACCAGGGCATGGACTTCTCCTCTAGCCGTGGCATTGCCTCTGTGTTGCATCGCACCACTGGTCGTGTTCTGCTACGTGGCACTCGTTGTGACCGCTTGTTTCGCGTGCCCTCGTTTGCACTACATCCCTCCTCGACCACTCTTGTTCACGTGACCCGCTCTCTCACTCCAGCACATGCACAGTTGCTCCATCGCCGCCTTTGTCACATTCACACTGCTGCGATTGACAACTTGCTCCGGGACACGCCCGCTCATGGTCTTGATGCCGACACGTTCTCTGCCCCTTGCCCTACTGGTTGCCTTGAATGTGCCCAAGGCAAGATGCATCGCTCCCCTTTTTCCATGTCTGAGTCCCGCACGTCTCACCTGCTTGATCTCTTGCACGCTGACGTTATGGGGCCCCTTGCCCATGACGCTCTTGGAGTGGTAGGTCAATACGTCCTCTATCTCACAAACGACTTTTCTCGCATGCGCTAGGTCTTTGCCCTTCGGCAAAAAAAATGACGTTTGTCTCACTCTGGAGTCCTGGCTGCAACAGGCTGAACTGGCCTGTGGTCGCCGGCTCAAAGTCTTTTGCTGTGATCGCGGTGGCAAATTCATGGGTCCCACTGCTCGCTTCTTGACGTCTCGTGGGGTGTGTATGGAACCTTCGGCTCCCTACACACCCCAAGAAAACGGTGTCCCTGAACGCTAGAACCGTACCCTTGCTGACGGTGTTCGTACTCTCCTCAGTGCGTCCTCCCTCTCCCCCGTCTTCTCCTTCGAAGCGATGTGCTACATGACCTAGGTGTGGAACCATGTATCCCACGGTCCTCTCCCCCGCCACGTCACTCCCTTTGAGAGCTGGTACGGTCGCCGTGCTGACCTCCGTTTGGCTCGTGTCTGGGGCTGTGTGGCTGCAATCTGGTTACCCGAGGACTTCCGCGACGGCAAACTCAGCCATCGCGCTCGTCTCTGCACCTTTCTTGGTGTCGCTGCCATGTCGAAGGCATGGCGCTTCTGGGACCCCGACCGCTCTCGCGTCATTGAGTCGCGTGATGCCCTCTTCTTCAAGGATGTCTTCCCCCGTGACCTGTCTCATGTCCCTCCTCCTTCCTCTCTCTCCTTGCTTCGTCGGCTTGGGAGGGGGGGTGGGTCTGTTCCAGCCTCCGATCTCCGAGCCTCCTCCTCTCCCTCTCACACGGCGTCCACTGTTGTCACTCCAGTGGACAGTGACGAGGACTCCTCCTCCTCGTCCTCCCATGCCTCCTCTGAGTCGGCAGCATAAGAGCCCTCCTCGAAGTCCGTGTCGTCCTTGCCCTCAGCTAGCAGTCCCGTGTCCTCGCCTTCCGCTGGCAGTCCCGAGTCCTCACACTCGACACCCACTCCCACACAGTCCCCCGTCCACTCTACTCCCAACTCATCTCCTGACTCTGAGTCCCCTCCGGTGATTGTCCCTATTGTAGGTGACGCATCTCGGGCTCCGATATCCGGCCCTGAGCGCTACACTTATGGGAGGAGACTGTGTGCTCTTCCTCCCTCTCAGTCCTCTCAGCCCTCCCGTGATCGCTCCCTCTCTTCCAAGACGCCTGCTGAGTCTGTTCCTCTTGGCTCGTCCAATGCCTCTCAGCCCACTCAGCGGGTCACGGGTTCCAGCGCTTCGTCCTCCACAGCTGGTCCGTCAGTGCGACCCACCGGCCTCGATGCACTAGCACTGTCTGTGAGTGTTGTGCACCCCAAGTCGGCAGTTGGCTACGCTCTTGTAGCCCATGAGTTCCACAGTTCTCTTGAGTCCTCCATTGATGGTTACTTCGTCGCATGCTTTGCGGCCTCTGGCCTTCCCACTCTTCCCCCTGAGCCTACCACTGTCTGGCAGGCTCGTGAAGCAATGGACGCTGACCTCTGGGAGAAGGCCATGCAGGAGGAGCTCACAACCCTCTAGGAGCATGGAGTCTTTACGCTCGTGGATCTCCCTGCAGGCCGCAAGGCCGTCTCTGCCCGATGGGTCCTTTGGCGTAAGCTGAAGTCCGATGGAACAGTCGACCGATACAAGGCTCGCCTCACTGCTAAGGGATTCTCCCAGATCCCTGGAGCTGACTTTGATGAGACCTTTGCACCGGTCGGGAGGTACACCACTGCTCGAGCACTGTTGAGTCTTGTCGCCCAGCATGACTGGGAACTGGAACAGATGGATGTCAACAACGCCTTCCTGCATGGGAAGCTCGACGAAGAAATCTACATGATCCAGCCACCGGGTTTCACCGATGGCACGAACAAGGTCTGGCGACTGCACAAGGCTCTCTATGGGCTCAAGCAGTCACGGCGTTGTTGGAACATGGACACCTCCTCGACTCTTGAGCGGGGAGGTTACCGTCGTAGCACGGTTGATCCAGCGCTCTTCTTGAGCGCCCCATTAGAGTCGTTCGTGGCCATACTGGTCTACATCGATGACCTGCTCATTGCCTCACCCAGTCCCGCAGCTGTCCAGTCAGTGAAGAATCTGCTACGGTATGCGTACAAGATGAAGGACCTAGGTCCTGCACGAGTGCTTCTGGGAATGGAACTTGAGCGTGACCGCCAAAGTCGCACCCTGTACGTACACCAGTTTGCATACATCCGCACACCGGGGGAGCGCTTTGCCTCCCTGCTTGCAGACATGCCCACCGCATCCACACTGATGACTTCAGCAGGTCAGCGCCTACTGAAGTTGCTGGACTCAGCGCAGCTGGGGGAGATCGTTGATGTCACCGACTACCTCAGTGTGGTCCGCTCCCTCATGTACCTCGCTACCACCACTCGGGCGGACGTGGCCTTCTCGGTTAACTTCCTAGCCCAGTTCTCCCAGCAGCCTGGACAGAAACATCTCGAGGCCGCACTGCGCGTGGTCCGCCACGTGTTGTCCACTGCACGCGTGGGACTCTGCTACCGTGCCCAGCCTTCAGTGGTCGTTGACGGCTACACATGACACGGATGCTCGCAGCCGCACCGGTTACATTTTTCTCGACAGCCAGATAGTGACTGGGCACATGACACGGATGCTCGCAGCCGCACCGGTTACATTTTTCTCGTCGGTGGGAATGCTGTCTCTTGGAAGAGTGGAAAAAAGGGTTGTGTTGCTCGAAGCTCCAGTGAGGCCGAGTGCGTGGCTCTGGGCGTAGGTACGTGTGAGAGTGTGTGGTTGTCGCGGCCGTTGCAGCAGTTGTGTGTTCCCATTCGTTGCATCACCTTGCGCTGTGACAACCAAAGTGCAAAGGCAATTGTCGAGCGCGATGGCATGCATCATTCTCGCACAAAGCACATCAACATTGAACATCACTTTGTACGCGAGCGCATTGCTGCTGGAGAAGTTCAAGTTGTCTGGGTCGACACTCGTCAGCAACGTGCAGACTTTCTCACCAAAGCGCTCAGCAGTGGCATGTTCAAAGCGGCTGTGCATGCTGTTGGCTTGCCGCGTTCTCGTGATGCCCCAGGTTGACATGAGTCCTGTGATGTGTTCTTTGTTCTATTTGTGTGTGGCATGTTCGTCTGTGGGTCATGGGGGAGTGTTGGTTATGGTCATGACACACGCAAGTGCCCTCTTGTCTCCACGCACACACACACCTCACCACTGCAGGTAATTGATCTTGACTGAGGCTCTCTGGTGCAAGACTGTGACGCAGCATGGGGTGCATAGTGACATCATCAAGTTACAAAGTGGTGGCCACAGCACCAACCTTGTCCTCACGACAAGCATTCGTTTAGTGATAATGCTACGTGCCAAAATGGGGGATACATTTGTAGACATGCATGTTTGTGATGTGACTGGTTTCCTACACACTTGCATGCTTTTACCGTAGTGTACCGGGTTGCTGATCCCACGGGACCACTCGTACGGTTTATACCTGCGCGTGAGAAACTGCCTGGACCTCGCTCGCTCCAGAGCCAGGTTCGATCCCTAGTTGGCGTCCGGGTCCCACGTCGAGTGGTTCGCATGGGTGGCCCGATCAACTGGCTCTTAGCACTTCACTCACTTGTTACTCACCGACTTGTTGCGCGTTCTCACTCTCTCTAATGTGAGCTTGCCCCCGATCCATGGTTTCTCCCGTCGCTTGCTACTTACTTGCTTGCCCGCTTGCTTAGCAATCAAGGCTACCTACACGGGGAAGCTGCGGCTTTTCTACTCTGATACCAGTAGGTAGCTTTGCTATGTAGTTGCTAGGAAGTTGCTAGCCTAGCGTATCCGGGTGTGAGGATGCATGGTTACACCACAAGCGCCAACGCAGAATACACGCCATGGATGCGGCAACTTGTTTGCAAAGTTCGAGATCACACCAAGACAAGTGTAAGTGTTGGGGGGGGCGAGAGATAGTAGGACCGGTGAGCGCTCACTCACCACGAGCGACGAGCTCGGGTGAGCGAGTGCCGCCACCCGGGGGTTGAGCCCGAAGACTCGGAATTAACCGAGGGCGGCTACTCACCGATGCACGGCCAAGACCGGCACGGTGGCCCCTTAAGGATCAGCACCCGGGAAAATGCAGCTCCCCCATTACATGCAAAACAAGTGAATACGATGCAGGACACGGCAGTGAGAATGTACGGGCCCTAGCATCTACCGCATCACAGGAGTCATGAAGAAATCATGCAATAGTCATGTGAGTGCCAGAGGGCACCCCTGGGTCCATCAGCAGCTTGGGGACGTCGATGGCTTCAACCAGCATAGACGCGCCAGTCAACTCCCCAGGTGATCCCATGGTCCCTTTAATCTGTACACGTGTGTGTGCATAATGTGAGAGGCAAGAGGGCACATAGTTGTGAGTGGCCAACGAACTTCAACATTCCCCCATGACCCGCAGACAAGCATCCCAAAGCACACAGAAGGGAATCACAAGAAGTGATCACAAGAGATGTGAGTGAGGATACATACCAACGATCAACCTGGTTCATGCGGACTGATGAGACCCACAGAATGAATAGCACCTTTGAAGACATTTCGACTGAGGGCTTTTGTGAGGAAGTCAGCTCTCT
>SZWC01005034.1:93013-134190 GCA_023375785.1 Penium margaritaceum | reverse complement strand
ACTGGGGCAAAGGTCTCATCAAAGTCAACCCCAGGGATCTGAGAGAACCCCTTAGCGGTGAGGCGAAATTTGTACCGTTCAACTGTATTGTCTGGGTTCAGCTTTCGACGGTATACCCACTTGGCAGCAACTGCCTTGCGACCAGGTGGGAGGTCAACGAGCTCATACACACCATGGTCAGACAGTGCATCAAGTTCGGCCTTCATGGCCTGCTCCCACAATGGCGAGTCAGGGGCTGTGCGAGCTGCCTGTACGGTCTGTGGCTCAGGAGAAAGAGGAGAAAGACCGGCAGCAGCAAAGCACGAGGTGACATACCCGGCTGCAGAGGAAGACGCAGCGGAGTGGAACTCTTGTTCGACAAGAGAGTAACCCAGGGCGGTGCTGGGGTGTATGACAGATACGGCTGCAGACAGACCAGAGGTGGTGAGACCGAGAGCACGGAGACCAGGGTCACCAGAGACGACAGGGTGCGACTGAGAGGGGAGAGCCCGCAGGCGCCCACCACGTGTGTAGGGGGAGACTGGGCGAATGGATGGAGCACGCGCAGATGATGATGGGTCAGCGGGACGCTGCTGCTCAGGTGGAGAGAAGGAGACAAGAGGCGGCGCGAAGGAGACAGGAGAAGGCGGTGAGACTGCACCCTGACTAGGAGAAGAGGACGAGACAACAGGAGAACCAGAGGACGGAATGGGAGAATCCAGTGGTGTCGTGGAGGGTGAGAGCACCGGAGAGGGGGACGCGGGCACAGGAGAGATCTGTTTGGCAGAGGAGGAGACAGAGGGAATGGAGGGATGCACTGAGGGGAGAACAGCAGGCCCAGAGGACAGAGAGCCA
This sequence comes from Penium margaritaceum, assembly GCA_023375785.1. Classification (NCBI taxonomy): domain Eukaryota; kingdom Viridiplantae; phylum Streptophyta; class Zygnematophyceae; order Desmidiales; family Peniaceae; genus Penium; species Penium margaritaceum. The sequence continues at coordinate 133,356 of SZWC01005034.1, read as the reverse complement.
CCCCCACCCCGAAGAGGCGGAGAGAGAGACCCACCAAAGCGGGGAGAATCGCGTTCAAAGAGATGCTCAAAGAAGAGAGCGTCACGAGACTCAACGACACAACAGCGCGAAGGATCCCAGAAACGCCAGGCTTTGGAGAAGGGAGAGACACCAAGGAAAATGCACACACGACCGTGAGGGGACAGCTTACCGTCACGCTGGTCAGCAGGCACCCAGACAGAGGTGAGACAGCCCCAAACGCGGGCAAGGCGGAGGTCCGCACGCCTGCCAGTCCAACGCTCAAAAGGAGTGACAGTGTGGGGAAGTGGTCCATGCGGAATGCGGTTCCAAACCCATGTCATGTAGGACATGGCTTCAAAGGCAAAGAGGGGNATCCCAGAAACGCCAGGCTTTGGAGAAGGGAGAGACACCAAGAAAAATGCACAGACGACCGCGAGGGGACAGCTTACCGTCACGCTGGTCAGCAGGCACCCAGACAGAGGTGAGACAGCCCCAAACGCGGGCAAGGCGGAGGTCCGCACGCCTGCCAGTCCAACGCTCAAAAGGAGTGACAGTGTGGGGAAGTGGTCCATGCGGAATGCGGTTCCAAACCCATGTCATGTAGGACATGGCTTCAAAGGCAAAGAGGGGGGACTGACCGGAGGCAGAGAGCAGAGAGCGAACTCCATCAGCAAGAGTGTGGTTCCAGCGTTCGGATACACCATTTTGCTGGGGAGTGTAGGGAGCCGAGGATTCAAGCCGCACACCACGGGACTCAAGAAAGCGGGATGTGGGGCCGAAGAACTCACCCCCACGGTCGCTGCGAAACACGCGGAGGGACCGAAGGCAAGCGCGCTCTGCTTGGGGCAGCCAAGACTCCAAGACGTCAGTGACGTCACTTTTATGGCGCAGGGCGAAGACCCAGCGGTAACGGGAGTAGTCATCAGTGAGACACAGAACGTACCGCCCAAGGCCACCAAGGAAATACTGGGGCAATGGGCCCATGACATCGGCATGGACGAGGTCAAGAGGGTGCGAGATGGTGGAGTCAGAGGTGGAGAATGGTGAGCGGTGCATCTTGCCATTGGCACAATCCAGACAGGTGGATGTGCAGGGTGGAGAGAAGCTGGCGGGATCAAGACCGTGTGCAGGTTGAAGGTGAAGCAAGCATTGGATCGCGGTAGTGTGAATGTGGCAGAGGCGGCGATGCAGGAGATCGGCATGATCAGGGGACAGCGAAGGAGCGACGTGAACAAAGACAGAGGCAGCGGAGGACAAAGGCAACGTGAGTGGCACACGGAACAGACGATCACAGCGCACACCACGAAGAATAACACGGCCAGAGGAGCGACGGGAAATGGAAGCAAGGCCGCGACTGGACGAGAATTCCATGCCTTGATCGTCAAGGGTGGTCACAGAGAGAAGACTGACCTCAAGGTCGGGAACATACAGAACGTCGGGCAGGTAGACAGTGTCGCAGGGACCAATAAAACGAACGACACCAACACCTTGGACAGGAAGCAGCTGGCCTGAGCCAGTGCGCACAGACCGGACAGACTGAACGGGCCCGAGAGACATGAAGGAAGAACGACAGGAGGTCATATGATGGGTGGCCCCCGAATCAATGATCCAGAGACCAGGGGAGGCACGAGTGGAGGGAAGGACCAAACAGACAGCCACAGTGCCACGGGCAAAGGAGGAAGTGGCATGACCAAGACGGGAGGGGAACGTGTGAGACTGCCAGTGTTCAATCCAGGGACGATCATCAGACAAGCCCCCTTGCACACCACCCGATGTGGACCCACGAAGAGTGACATCCGACTCACATACAGAGACACGGCACTGGCCACTCACACTCTCACCTCCCTGGGAATGAAGGTGCAGAAGTTCGGCGAGGCGACGTTCAAGGCTGCGCTCCTCGTCGCGACGATCAGAGGGACCCTCAAAGGAGCGGTCAGAGGCACGGTCGGAGTAGTGGCCATCGTCACGACTCCAGTGAGGAACAGAGTAGAGTGAGGATGGAGGACCATAGTATGGAGGACCAGATGGTGGGGGAACCCAGCCCCAGGGGCTAGGTGCAGGGGGTGTCTGCTGGAGAGGTGCAGATGTAGTAGTCAGGGCTGAGGCAGATGAAGAGGATGTGGAGGAGGAAGTTGTCATGGCGGCAGCAGCAGTGGGAGCAGCAACACCAGTGCGCGCCCAGTGAGCACGCATGGAGGAGGCAAGGCGTGCGTCGTCACGGGGAGCAGGACATCTAGGCGTCGAGTGACGAGTGGCGCCGCAATTCCAGCAGGTGACTTCAGCTGCAGAAGTGGCAGAGCCCCTGCTGCCACGACCACCCCCACGACCTTTGCCCCCACGACCTCCACCTCGACCAGAGCCAGAGCCACTGCCCCCTCCACGGCCAGCAGCCTGTGTGGAGTGGGCAGAGGCCTGAGACGACGAGACAGCAGAGGATGCTGTGGTGTTGGCCGATGGCGAGGAGGTGGTGATTGCTGCAATGGCAGCGCGATGAATGCGCTTGTTCTGGAGGGCGTTCCACCAGTCAGTGAGACGTGCGGCAGTGAAGTCGAAGAGAGGACCAATCCCAGGTGGGGAGTCGGCTGGGATAGGGGCAGAGGCAAGGCGCTCGAGCTCTGTCTGAGAGACATGAAGATACAGGTCGGACAGCTCAGGGATGAGACCAGCCACAATGGAGAGACATGCAGAGAGAGGGTCGGGTGTAGCCTTGCCAAGATTGCGCAGAAGACGTAGACTGCGGGCCCAGTACTCGTCTGGTGTCTCATCTGCTCTCATCTGCAGTGTGTTGAATTGTACTGTGAGTGCACTCTGGGCGGCATGACCAGTTACAGTTTTTCGGCGGCAAATGAGTGCATAGGCTCCTACTGGGTCTGCACTGGTGCCTCGGATGGGATCGGCATTGTACGTACCGATATCATCCAGCAGGTTTTCGGGGCCGGCGTTGATGAGTGCCCGCACAGCGCGAGCTGCCTCTACTGGCTGCGACACGAACGAGGCTTTAGCGGGTGAGTAATATTCCCATAACAGTTCACCCTGAGCCCACGCACTGAAGCGCGTCTCGCAGGACGTGAAGGTGAGCTTTGAGGTGAACTGAGGCGGCGGTGTCTCAAAATCTTTCTGCCGCGCAGGTGGAACCGTCCGAGAGGCGGCTGAGGGAGAAGGAGAAGAGGAGTTAGCAACGCCACCAGCAGGTGGCACTGAGGAGCCTGTAGATCCTGACTTGTCAGAGGGAATGACTGATGCAAATGCTGGAACGGTGCGAAGACGCTCTAGCACCAACGAGGCTACTGTGGTTGCTAACTCTTGCTGTGCATCACGCTCACGCTCTAGCTCATCCTGTGCCTTGCGGCGCTCGGCCTGGGCCTCGCTAAGAGCGGCCTGGAGGGCCTCTAACTTCTCTTCTGGTCCAGGCATGGTAGAGGGATGGACGAGATGAGAGCACAGATGAGAAGGGAAGGGAAGAGAGAGATGAGCTCACCGAAGTAATGACGGGGCAGCAAGGCGAAGAGAGGAGACACCACCGCTGCTGCTGAGGAGAAGAGTATTGCCACCCAGCCTGCAGCTGCCACAGTCAAGCAAAGGAGGCCGGTGACAGAAGCTCCAGCTACTACTGCAGATGCAGACACAATCAGCACCCCTGTAGTGACGTGCGGGGTGGGTTCCCGCGGGCCACCCGTGGGGGTCAAGACAGCTGCCGCTGTAGAGGCTCGGATAGAACTGACAGCTGCTGAAGTGGCGTCTGCAGCTGAGGAGGCAGTGGTGGCAATGGCAGCTGCTGTTGCTGTAACCTGAGTGGCGACGTTTTCTGTTGCAATAGCAAGTAGTGTCAGGGAAGCTGCTGAGTGCGCGTAGGCGTCTGCTGCTCGACCCACTGCAGTCTGCGTAGCGGCCCTGCAAGCACGAGCGGTGGCAGCAAAGGTGGCCGCAGCGCCTGCTGCTGCGTCAAGAATGGCCCCCGTCAGGCCAATGGAGTCGGTGTGGACTGGGAGAGCGGGGACGACACCAGGGACCTCCGGTGTGGGTGCTGGTTCTACAGATGCAGGTGCAGTGGAAGACGGACCGACGATGGTGTTGGATGTAGAAGAGGCGGTGGTCGGTGAGCTGCCACCAGATGGTTGCATTGTAGAGGGGTGAGGCGGCGACGGTGGAAGGTTGTCCGCGGTGTAGACCTGCGAGTAGATCTCTTCCTCACACGCAATTGCCTCCCTCTCAGCGATCTCAGCAAGCTCCTCTCGCCAGTAGTCGGTATCCAGCATACGAAACCAGAGTGGGGTGTCATCGTGTGGGTGTCTGTCAAGTGGTGGTGAATCCAGGGTGGCGGTTGTGGAGATGATAGGAGTGCAGAGAAGTGCAAGATGGTGTGCTAAGAGGCAAGGTGGTGCACGGACAGTTGCTAGAGTGTGCATGGTTGCCCGTGGAGCGTGAAGATGAGACGGTGCAAGCGGCACTCGCAGATGTGCGGAGATCTGTGGTGATGCACGGGTGCAGTCTCGGGTAGCCGAATGCAGCCGCGGGCAGAAACGGAGAGATCAGAGATGGCTGAGAGAGCAGCCTAGAGCGCAGCTAAGAGTGAGCAACACCCGAGAGAAGTCGGGAGGGACACCCGAGAGCAGCGGGGGCGTCGAAGGCAGCCGAGTGCAGCCAAGAGGGACTGCTGAGACCAGAGAGCGGCTGAGAGCAGCTGCAAGAGCAGTCAGGGACCGAGAGCAGCTTAGGGCAACGAGAGCCGAGGGCAACTGAGGGGAGCAGCGAGGGCGGCTCCACAGCTGCCAAAGAATGAAGGCAGCAGCGCCTGACTGTGTCGTTGCTCCAGGCCAAAGAGACGGCCGGCGACGGCGCAGAGTGCCCGCTACGATGACGCATGGCCCATGGGAGACGTGGGCCGCGAAAGTTCAAGGACCAGGATCGACAAGCAGTGGGATTGAATCCTCATCGCTCTGATACCAGTAGTTGCTAGGAAGTTGCTTGCCTAGCTTATCCGGGTGTGAGGATGCATGGTTACACCACAAGCGCCAACGCAGAATACACGCCATTGATGCGGCAACTTGTTTGCAAAGTTCGAGATCACACCAAGACAAGTGTAAATGTTGGGGGGGGCGAGAGAGAAGAGTGAAAAACAGCTAGGAAGCTTCCTAGCCTTGCTGCTGCTGACGTGGCGACACTGTCCAGTCAGCTGACGCACTAGCAAGCAGGCAGGTGCAAGAAACAGCAAGGGTCAGGCTAGGGAGACGCGCAAAGTCTCATAAGCTTCAATAGCTTAGTAAATGCAGAGAGAAATGACAAATGACAGGTCCACGACATAAGTACCTGCCGCGGCGCACGGCGGGTGTCGCACGCGGCAGTCCAAGAGCTGTCCTAAAACCGTCCCAAAACCACTGTTTTGGCCGTAACTCTGCGCACACATGTCAGAATCCTGCACCGTCTGAACCTACACGTGCAGAATCACAAGACGAACGCTACGACTGGTCACACGCATGCATCCATCGACTGACAGTGAGCGGACAATACAAAAACATGCAAATGGGCCGCATGGCCAGTCCGCCAAAAGATGCCTGCAAGACGTAGCAGGCACAGCAGAGAGTCCCGGTGGCATCTGGGGCTCTGGAACAGTGGTCGCTCAGCTCCAAGAAGGTAGTCCGCCGTCTGGCATCGTGCCGGCGTCACCAGGGCCGCCAGCCTCAGGGATCTGCACGAGTATGGACATGGCCGAGTGGTCACAGTAAGCTGTACAAGAACGGAACAAATCACAACACTCCCCTATGACCCGATGGTACGCATGTCCATACGCGTGCAGCACTGGTACAATCACAGAACGGATGATGCATACGGATGAGCCGCGACGTACATCCCACACTCAACCACTGTCACGCATGGGGCGAAGCCCAACAGAACGAATGGCCACCAGGAACTTTCCGCGAGCAAGTGCCTTCGTCAAGAAATCAGCGCGCTGCAAGTCAGTGCCAACCCACATGATGGAGATCACGCGTCGCTCCACCAGATCACGAACGAAGTGATGCTCAACCGCGATATGCTTTGTGCGAGCATGAAAAACACCAGAGTTCTCCGCAATGGCGAGAGCACTCTGGTTGTCGCAGCGCAGCACGATGGCGGGTACTGACTGCCCAAGCTCAAGAAACAAGCGCTGCAGCCAAACTGCCTCAGCAGCCCCTGTCCCCAAAGCCACATACTCTGCCTTTGACGAGCTACGTGCGATACAGCCCTGCTTCCCGCTTCGCCAGGACAAAGCGGTACCACCGAGAAAAAACACATAGCCCGTGCGACTGCGCCCGTCAGGGCTCCAAGCCCAATCGCTGTCAGTATAGCCGTCAATGACCACCGAACACTGCCGACGAAAGCTGAGTCAGAGATACGACGTGGAGACCACGTACCGTACCACTCGCACAGCCGCGTGAAGAGCTCTCGCACGTGGAGCCTGCGAGAACTGAGCGAGGAGGTTGACGGCGAACGCGATGTCGGGACGCGTGGTNAGACGGAGGTACAAGGTCACGTCCACTGTCTCCCCCAGCTGTGTAGGGTCATCCACCTTCAGGGCATCCTGCCCATCAGGTGTGATGGGTGTGGAAGCAGTGGGCACTGCACCAAGGAGATCGCTAAAGCGCTCCCCCACGACTCGTGCATATTGGGCCTGATGCAGCAGCAGTGTCCGATGTCTGCGATCACGTACAATCTCCATACCGAGAAACACCGATGAAGGACCGAGGTCCTTCATCCTGTAGGCGGTCTGCAGGACAGCCTTGGCCTCCTTCACGGCCTCCAGGGATGGAGACGCAATCAGAAGGTCATCAACATAGACCAGGATGGCGGTGAGACGCTCCGGTGTCGGCAGGATGAACAACGAGGGGTCAGCCTCGCTCTGTACGTATCCTGCACGAGTCAAGGTGCCTGTGATCTCCCGGTTCCAACACCGTGGAGACTGCTTGAGGCCGTACAAGGACTTGCGCAAGCGCCAGACCTTGTCACCGTCCTCAAAGCCTGGTGGCTGAGCCACATAGATCTCCTCATCCAGAGAGCCATGGAGGAACGCGTTGTTCACATCCATCTGGTGTAGTTCCCAGTCATGCTGAGCCACTACACCGAACAGAGCTCGAGCTGAGGTCATGCAACCGACAGGGGCAAAGGTGTCAGTGTAGTCAACTCCCTCAATCTGAGAGAACCCCTTGACGACCAAGCGGGCCTTGTAGCGTTCCAGTGAGCCATGAGGCTTCACTTTCTTGCGAAAGACCCACTTGACCTGAATCGCCTTCCTCCCGGGGGGAAGATCGACCAGCTCATAGACTCTGTGCTCTCAGATAGCGCGAAGCTCATCCTCGCAAGCAGCTCGCCAGGCATCAGAATCCTGCGATGAGAGAGCCTCCCTCAATGTGCCCGGATCAGGGGCCACAGAGGGGGAACTCTGCGTGGCAAGTACAGACGCCACAGTGTCAGGCCTGACAGCCACGAGGTCAGTTGCTGCGTCACAGGCGATATGGAACTCGCGAGTGACCAGATCGTGCCCGATGGGGCACGCTGGGTGTACCTCTGAAAGCTCAGTGCGGGCACTCAGGCCTAGGGCCTTTGTGCCTGGATCACCGCTCGCGATGCTGCGAGTGGGGCGCCTGGGTCCGGGACCCGACACCCGTTGAGCTCCGGAATCCAGTGGTCGAAGGCGACCACCGGGCTCACGAGAGTAACCGGAGGTCAAGGGACGCGTAGCAGGCGCAGAGACGGGCACGTCCACAGGGTCAGGGACAACCGCAGCAGGTAAGGACTGATACGAGGCAGCCGGGGATGCCGTGCGAGGAGACACGTGTGTGGGAGACCCAGAGCTGGGGATGCCAGCGGGTAAGGCCGGCCCGGACACTGAAAGAGTGTCAGTCGAAGCAGGGACAGGCGTGGGATGGACTGGGTCAGACGCCTGAGCAGGGGTGCTAGCAGGGACAGGTGGTGATGCAGGAGGAGACGTGAGGGCCATGGTGCCTGTAGGGTGTGACGTGGGCAGCACAGGCGATATCTCTGGGCCAACGGCAATAATAGCTGGGTCGTCAAGTGCTGGAGACCGAGAGGGGGCTCGAGCGGACCCATCAGCCTGGCGACCAGTGGTCGACGGCGGAGAAATCTCCCCCATCCGCCGAGAACCCTCACAGGAAGGGACGTGGGCGGCAGAGAGGGCTGTGATGGAAGCCAGATCACGGTAAGTGAGTGACTCAAAAAACAGCGCGTCCCGAGACTCTATGACACGACGGCGAGTGGGGTCCCAGAAGCGCCAGGCCTTCGACCGTGGGGAGATGCCGATGAAGGCACACAAGCGACCCCGAGGGGAGACCTTGGACCCCTGCTGGTCCTCGGTGTACCACACGGAGGCCAGGGAACCCCAGACGCGAGCGAGGCGAAGATCAGCACGGTGGCCAAACCAGAGCTCGTACGGTGTAATATGGTCCGGAAGCGGACCATGCAGGAGGCGGTTCCAGACCCAGGTCATGTAGGAGAAACCCTCGAAGGCGAAGGACTCCGGGAGACCGCACTCAGACCGCATGGCGCGGACCGCATCCTCCATGGTGCGGTTCCAGCGCTCAGAGGCACCGTTCTGCTGTGGGGTGGCAGGAGCGGAGACCTGGTGAAAAATGCCGTGCTCAGCAAAGAAGGCGTCCATCTCACCGAGGAACTCGCCACCGCGATCCGATCGGAAGGTGTGTAGCGTGTGGCGAGACTGACGCTCAGCCATCACGAGCCAGAGCCGAACCGCAAGGGCGGCGTCGCTCTTCTGACGCAGACTGTAGACCCACCGCATCCGGGTGAAGTCATCAGTCAGTGTCAGAACATATCGGCCCCTCTTGGACACGGACACAACCGGGAGAGGACCAAGCAGGTCCGAGTGGACCAACTCGAGGGGCCACAGTGCTCATGAACGCGAATCAGGGTAAGTGCACTGGTGCATCTTACCCTGAGCGCAAAAAAGGCAGTCGGTCTTGGGTGGCTTCTCGAAAGAAGCCACGTCAAGACCAAGAGCGGGCTGTGTCCGGATGAGCTTCGACACAGTGTCAGAGCCCACGTGACACAGACGTCTGTGAAGCAACCTCTGGTGGTCTGGGGATAGAGCACCAGTGACAAAAACGCGACCAAAGGACGTAGGGGAGCGAGGGGAGGACGGCCGAGCAATGCGGTACAGGTCATCAACGACTGAAGCACGCAGGACAATGCTGCGGGTGTCAGAAGCAGTCACAGTCGCCGAATCAGCAGTGTGCTCAACAGAGAGACCCATCAGAGTGCAGGCACGCACAGACAACAGGCTGAGCTCAAGATCAGGTACAAATAGCACGTCAGAGAGATACAAGGGGCCAGACGGACCATCGAAGCACACAACCCCAACACTGTGGACTGGTAAGGACTGACTAGAGCCTGTGCGAACAGAACGAACAATCATGACGGGACCAAGAACCACAAAGTCACTGCGACGACATGTCATGTGGTGAGTGGCACCGGAATCGATGATCCAAGTGCCACTGGGGTCACGACCGGTGGACGTCACTGTACAACGAGCAATGGAACACTCGGCATCAGAGGGACGCTGAGCCGTCNCTCATGGATCCAGTCTGTGCAGTCAGGCCCATCCTCATCACATGCGGACTGTGCTCCCCCACACGTATCATCACGAGTCACGAAGGCGGACGAACAAGCAGTCTGTGACCCACTCGACGATGACAACACACTCGCACCTCCCTGTAAGCGAAGCGCCAGAAGATGACGTAGCTCGGCGATGGTGCGGTCACGTGGGTCTGGATCACTGCTGCTCGCTGGCGAGGACGTAGGAACAGCTGCAGTCGTAGTCGCCGCGCGTCCCGAGGTGTGTGCGGACGACGTGCCGGGGGCGGTATGAGCAGCATGGGCCGCCTGAAGTCCACGGGTGATGCGCCCCCAGTCACGCGGCTGCTGGCACTCGGTGTAGCGATGGGCACCTCCACAGTTGTAGTAGTGGACGGAACGCCCACTGCTACCACTGGATGACGACTGCTGCTGGCCCGATCCGCGCTTCCTGTTCTTCTTCTTCCCCTGGGCGGCTGCTGCGACGCCCTGCGTCTGCGTGGGTGTAGACGGGGTCGAAGAGGAGGAGGAAGATGAGGTCGTGGTGGAGGTGGATGAGGGTGACTGCAGGATGGAAGATGGTGGTGAGGCGACGACTGCTGCAGCGAGGGACATCTCCTGATGTGCTACTGCGGCCTCGCGGGTCGACGTCACCTGGAGGAAAAGCTGATGCGCCCAAGGGAGCAGTTGCATGGACGCCGAGAAGGGCTCGAGAACAGCGTCGCTGTACCGGTCGAAGATGTCGGTGTACTCCAGGCGAACTCCGAGCATGATCGCTCGGAGTGCCCACAGCTGTGTGCCCCCTGAGGTACCCAGACGCGTGTAAATACGCATGGCGCGTCGCCAGTAATCCGCCGCAGGCTCCGCTGGTCCCTGATGAAGCGAATGGAAGGCGCGGATGTGGGACGCACGCGTGGCGTGCGTCTCTGCGGCCAGTAGGGACAGCGCCAGATCCCAGCCTCCACGAGGATCAGCTCCGGTGCCTGTGCCAGCCTCGCCAAGGAAGGGGCGGAAATCGACGACAGTCTTGCGTGGCATAGCGTAGAGAAGTCCTCGCATGGCTCGGGCAGCTGTCGACACCTGTGCTGGGTCTGTAGTCTGGTATGGGCCGTGGTAGTAAGGCCAAACTCCCTCGGAGGTGGCCCACACCTGAAACAGGATCTCCTAGCAGTCAAACCCATCCTCGCTGATGTACCGTGGGGGTGGTGCCTCAAAGTCCTTTGGCTGCCGCTCCGTGGGAAGAGCAGCCGCAGGCTGAGGAGGGCGAGAGACAGGGAAGAAACCTGGAAGGGGGTGATCACCGAGAAAAGGAAATGACGGTCGTATCGGAGACACAGGTGGAGGTCGCATACCCGTCTGCAGCTGACGGAGACGCTCCTGTAGAAGACGGATCTCCCGCTCCTGGGAGTCATCCTCGAACCTTGGCATGAGTGGCTCGTCATCAAGGAGGTCCTCAGGTGGTGGAGAGACTGCGCCAGGAGGTGCGGGAGGCGGAACCCCTGTCATGGGCACCCGGGTCGAGTACTGTGTGGATGCCGCAAAACCGGCAGCTCCCCCAGAAGTCCGCGAAGGAGCCGTGGACTGAGCACACAGAAGCTCTGTCAGCGTGCGAATCGAATCAGTCTGCTCTCGCTGCAGACGACTCATCTCCTCCTGCTGGCTGCGTAGGTCCTCGATAGCCTGCGAGCGAGGGCTCAATACCTCTGGAGAGGAGGAGGAGGGACCAGCTGGCGCCTTGTCCTTGTCGACGGGCCAACTCATGTCGCCGCTCACTATGGGACGACAGGTCAAGTTTGTCGGATTTCAGTACCGTCTGCGTTTCTCGAGGATTTGCAATGCTGGCAACTTTTGACCTTCCGGCCAAAAATTTGCCTAAGTATGGTGAGGACGTCAGCAGGTGGTAGCTGACGTCAGCACGACCTGATGACGTCAGCAAGCAGAATGCTGACGTCAGCGTCGACGCTGACGTTTTTTTTGTTCCGCTCGCGGTCCTGCGCGAGCGTGCAGCCGCCCAGTGGCGGCTGCGCGGAGGCTGTGCGGAAGCTGCGCGGCAGCTTCCGCCCAGCTGCTGCTGCAGCTGCGCAAGCAGCTGCAGCAGCAGCTGCGTGGCTGCGTGCGCGGCGGTGGCAGCAGCAGCTGCACGCTGCCGCTGCTGCTGTTGCGCGCTGCAGCAGCAGCTCGCTGCCACCGCCGCCCGCTGCTGCTGCTGCGCTGCCGCGCTGCTGCGCTGCTGCTGCTACCGCGCTGCTGCGCTGCACGCTGCTGCTGCTGCCGCTGCTGCCGCTGCTGCCACTGCTGCTTTTGCTGCTGCAGCTGCGCTGCGGCTGCTGGTGCTGCTGCCGCCGCTACGGCTGCTGTTGCCGCCGCCGCCGCTGCGGCTGCTGTGTTGCTGCTGCCGCCGCTGCTGCTGCGCTGCTGCTGCCGCGGCTGCTGTCACGCTGCTGCTGCGGCTGTGGCTGCTGCGCTGCTGCTGCTACTCAGCTGCGGTGGCTGTGGGAGAAGGGCTGCTGGCACTGCCACCGCCACGCCCCTCTGCGTGGTGGTACGCGTCGCTGCTGCTGTCTCTGCAGCGGCGATCTCACGTTGACGGCGGTCGACCGTCTCCAACAGGTCCCAGAAGATCTGCTGCAGCGGTGACTCTCACTGCTGCTGCTCTGCTGCGTCTCTGCTGCGCAGCTCGGTGAGATCTGTCTCACCGCTCTGATACCATGAAAAACTGCTAGGAAGCTTCCTAGCCTTGCTGCTACTGACGTGGCGACACTGTCCAGTCAGTTGACGCACTAGCAAGCAGGCAGGTGCAAGAAACAGCAAGGGTCAGGCTAGGGAGACGCGCAAAGTCTCATAAGCTTCAATAGCTTAGTAAATGCAGAGAGAAATGACAAATGACAGGTCCACGACATAAGTACCTGCCGCGGCGCACGGCGGGTGTCGCACGCGGCAGTCCAAGAGCTGTCCTAAAACCGGCCCAAAACCACTGTTTTGGCCGTAACTCTGTGCACACATGTCAGAATCCTGCACCGTCTGAACCTACACGTGCAGAATCACAAGACGAACGCTACGACTGGTGACACGCATGCATCCATCGACTGACAGTGAGCGGACAATACAAAAACATGCAAATGGGCCGCATGGCCAGTCTGCCGAAAGATGCCTGCAAGACGTAGCAGGCACAGCAGAGAGTCCCGGTGGCATCTGGGGCTCTGGAACAGTGGTCGCTCAGCTCCAAGAAGGTAGTCCGCCGTCTGGCATCGTGCCGGCGTCACCAGGGCCGTCTGCCTCAGGGATCTGCACGAGTATGGACACGGCCGAGTGGTCACAGTAAGATGTACAAGAACGGAACAAATCACAAGTAGGACCGGTGAGCGCTCACTCACCACGAGCGACGAGCTCGGGTGAGCGAGTGCCGCAACCTGGGGGTCGAGCCCGACCACTCGGAATTAACCGAGGGCGGCTACTCACCGATGCACGGCCAAGACCGGCACGGTGGCCCCCTAAGGATCAGCACCCGGGAAAATGCAGCTCCCCCATCACATGCAAAACAAGTGAATACGATGCAGGGCACGGCAGTGAGAATGTACGGGCCATAGCATCTACCGCATCAGAGGAGTCATGAAGAAATCATGCAATAGTCATGTGAGTGCCAGAGGGCACCCCTGGGTCCATCAGCAGCTTGGGGACGTCGATGGCTTCAACCAGCATAGACGCGCCAGTCAACTCCCCAGGTGATCCCATGGTCCCTTTAATCTGTACACGTGTGTGTGCATAATGTGAGAGGCAAGAGGGCACAGAGTTGTGAGTGGCCAACGAACTTCAACATGCTAGGCTAGCAAGTGTGTAAAGCATGGGAGAGAGGGCACACAAGACGCCATAGAATGGAGCAACTTCGCTTGGAGATAGGTAACACCGAGCACAAGAGAAGTGTGCTTTGTGGGTAAAAGGAGGAGGAGGTGATAGAGGCCGGTTGACCGGTCCACCCATGCGAGGTGCTCGACGTTGGGCTCGGACGCCACCCCGGGATTGAACCGGACCAGTTGGCGAACGCGCCGTAGGTGGTTTCTTACACACCAGAATAAACGGGTCGTGTGGTCCCGAGGGATCAGCAACCGGCATCACCAAGCAATGCATGACTCTTTTACCAGTCAACCACATCGACCACGAGCATATGTGGGTGCATGCGTTCTAGCATGTTTTTGCTCCATGTCATGCTAAGAAGAAACCAAACAGATTATGTTCACCACATCAAATGAGCTCGCAAGCATGTCTTGAACAAATTCAGCCGGCGCCACTCTTGCACTTGGCTGAGATGCCAGTAGTGCATAATCCATGGGCCATGTGCCAATGCAGCATCCAAGAGCTTCACTTCAGATCAGTCACGTGCAGTGATAGTGTGTGTGGACAGAGTCAGGAGGTCACTTCCATGTCTTACGCTCCATTAACACTAGGTTTCGGCAGTGGTGTACATATCAAACTTTTAGTTCAAGAATATAGGTCACATGTCAGATTCCACCTGTACACCACTGTCGAAACCAAGCACGTGTGACATGTAGGCCTGCCACAGGTTTACAGGTCAACCATAAAGGGTTGACTTCTAGAGCATGCTAGATTTCGTGCGTTCAGCACTGCTGGAACCTAGTATGTGTGACCTGTACAGCTATTCTTGTTGTCTGTCTATCAGTTGCCCACTCTCCCTAGAAATGCTTGGTTGAAACCATGTGCCTCTCCTAGTCTCATCCTCAATGGTCGCATGCCTGTCTTATATGACAATGTGGCTGCCAACTGGACATTGTTGTCAGGCAAGTCCCTGGTTGCTCCTGCTAGGGTTCTGCTACAGGAGCTGCGGCTGATGACTGGATTGACGATAGAGGTGGCTAGAAATACAGAAGTACTGTGGTTACTGGTATATGTTAGGTAGGCTGACTTCACTGCTTCTGAAATCTCCTTCCCTCTTATGAAAACTCACATCAATTCTTCATTCAACATCAGGCCCCCAGCTGCCCGGGAAGTGGTGAAGACGTTAGTGTAAACATCTGGTCGACAAACATGGTCTGACAAAATCAGGGGCAAATTGAAATAGCACTGTAACACACATTCCTGGCCCCTTAGCCAAACCCCAGCTGAAGAGAGTCGGATTTCCTCTTGCATTATGCAAGTTTTGGCGAGACTGTGGACGCATTGTGTGACATCCCTAATTAATGCTTCCATCATGTACAGCCTGCAAATGGACCTAGTATAGGTTCAGAATTTGGAGAATCTTCAGTGCCATGTCACGGTGCAGGGTGTACTTTCAGCTTCGGCAGCTTTCGGCCATGCTCACTTTGCAGCAAGACAGATGTCTATGACATCATTATGACATCATTACACTTCCAGGCCGAGCTTGAACACCACTTGAGATTCAATTGTATAACGCCAACCTCCATCTCTACCTCGACAAACAGGACACGTTATGAACCCAACCATTGTTAAGGGTCTCCAAGTAAACAGGTACCAGAGGAGGTTAAAGACAACTCTGCATAGAACAAGTGACAAAACCATGGTAATCGACAAAACGAGGCACTCTCGCGCTTCTCGTTGCCCCAAGCATCATGACCTGCATGCTCTGTAGGATTATCGTCGCATTGGAACGGAATGAAAGCGCTGAAATGTGTACAGTTTGGGAGTAGCATCTAGTTGGGTGGAAACGGGCAGCGTGTCGTCCCTGCACTCACTTCTGCATGTTACCCAGCTGGCGGAGGGCTGGCTTCAAAATGTTGAAAAGCACCCACCCGACGGCGGGACCCAAGACGAGAAGGAGAATGAGAGGACGTGTGTCGTCGGCAATCGTGGCGATTTCCTGTACAGCCTCAGCAGACCCAGCGTATGAAGTCATCAGGGCGGAGAGGCCGGCAGCACCGATGACGGCTTTCGTCCCAGTCATCTTGTTCAGTTGGTTCAAAGCTGGCTTGAGGATGTTGAAGAGCACCCAGCCGATAGCCGGGCCGAGGACGAGCAGGAGGATGAGAGGCCTGTTGTCCTCAGCGACCTCGGCGATTTGCTGGGCAGCAGATGCGTACTCGGGGCTGAGAAGGCCTGCACCTGAAGCAGCAGCACCAAGGCCGATTGCACCGATGAGACCCTTCTTCCCCTGCATCTTGTTGAGCTGATTCAAAGCTGGGCGGAGAATGTTGAAAAGGACCCAGCCAACTGCAGGGCCAAGGACGAGGAGCAGAATGAGGGGCCTGTTGTCGTCGGCAACCTGGGCAACAAGCTCAGCAGCCTCCGCGCTGGGAGCAGCAAGGAGGCCCGCAGCGGCGGCAGCAGCACCAATGCCAGCCGCCCCGACAGCAGCCTTCGCGCTGGTCATCTTGTCAAGCTGGTTGAGGGCAGGGCGCAGGATGTTGAAGGCAACCCAGCCGAGGGCGGGGAGAAGGACGAGGAGAAGAGCAAACCCACGGTTGTCGCCCTCAGCGACGGTCAGGAGTTCCTGCGCAGCCGCTGCCGATGGAGCGCTAGCGAGGTGTGCGAAGATGGAAGCGGCCATCGTGGCTGCGGCGGCCTTCTGAGTGGAAGCATCGGACAGCAAGGAGTCAACGCTGCTTGCGACCTCCTCCATCTGGGGCTCGCTCATGGCGCGGACGGAGATTTGCCTGGTCCTGAAAGTGGCAGTGCTACGCACGTTGCTCACAGACCTGGAAACCACAGCAGTCTGCAGGCGTGCAGCCGCGACGGTAGCCATGGAGGCAGCTGCTGTTGAGAGGGCCATGTCAGCAACTTGGAGAAAGTTTACCTTGCCTAGTGCTGGACGTCGTAAGCAAGACTGAATCGGCAAAGTAATCTTCACCTGGCCTCTGATGTGACTAGATGCTGATAATGGGCTTCCGGAATGAACAGGTATGGGAGGGGAGCCTGCCAATGGGCCAGTGTGCTCGACGTCTCCAGAAGTCTGCTCCTGCGGCCCAAAAAAAGAGAGGAAGGATAGGGCGACAGGTGGCTTGAGCGCTAGCCATTCAAGCGGTGCCACGCAGGCAACGCAGATACGATTTGCATATTACACCAATCCTGCAAATTCTAGCGATACTCCAGCATAGCGGGCTGACCCAAGCGAGCCTCCTCTGGAGCTGGGGCGCCAGACGCACGAATATTCCTGTAAACACTTGAAAGTTGCCCATGTTCAGGCTTCCAACTCAATGCAAACAACTGGTTTGCAGTGCGTCAATCGGCTGGATTTCGGAGACATCTCCTGACATTTTTGCGCCCGACCGTAGTTGAAAGGAAGTCGATACCGTCCACCCCACTGATTTTCTTTTGTCCCGTGGTTGTAACATCTTCAAAGGTATGTCGTAAGGCAGCCGAGACCAGCCTGTAGAAACGACCCAGCCCAGAAGACAAGATAGAACACATTTCTTATAAATTCCATTTATTTTGCATTTCTTCTCAGAATAATGTTTGGAAAATTAAAAATTCAACAGTATATATTCAAAATATGCGCTACACACATACAAACTCATGGATACCTTCCTCAAACATCACAATAACCATATTCATTCATGCCCAACACATCACGATAAAGATACATACCATTAGTATATATTATTTTATCAAAAATTAAAAATAAATAGATTAATAGGATAACCAATCTTTTCAAGGTCATAACCCCCACCCAATTTCTTTTGCATTATCCGCCCTAACAGCAGTACCTCTCTTTAACTAGCCCCTCTATGCAATAAAACACAATATTATAAAATCCTGTTTTTCAATATGAATCCTCTGCCAAAAAACCGTCCATATATGCCTCGTATACCCATGACGTGATTTAAGCGACAATAACGAGATGAGGTAAACCCAACACTCGGAATTCAACCAAACAACGCCAGGTTCACTTTGAATTCTCTGATTCTCTTAGATATTTTTTCTTGATGGCCGGCTCCTGGGGCCATTTTCTCCATGACCTTGCATATTTTGTGTCTTATCTACCCTGTGAAGAGTTTTTCGTCGTGCACAAACTACTTCTTTCATATTCTCATTGAAACAGTTGAGGATCTCCTATAGTTTCCGGGATCTTTGTGTTTTTGTTGCGATGTGAGTCATCTCTGTGTTGTGATTTGTGAAGTTCATGTCAACCTGTATAGTTTACTGTGACCACTCGGCGGTGTCCGTGCTCGTGCACATCTGATGCAGACCCAGGTGGCACAGGGGCGTCGTCTGGTGGTGGACTACCTGCTCGGAGCTGATCGACGGTCGCCCTAGAGTCCTGGATGTTGTCTCGGACCTTCTGCAGTTTTTCTGTAGCTTGTAGGATTTTCTCGGTGAACTGGCCGTGGGCCTCATTTGCATGTTTTGAATTGTGTGTCCATCGTTTGTTGCCGGATGCACACATGTGATCAGTCGCAGCGTCCGGCTTGAGATAATGCACGTGTAGGTTCAGACGGCGTAGCGTTCTGATTTATCTGGGCTGAGTTACGGCCAAAACAGTGATTTTGGGCCGGTTTTTTGACAGATCTTGCGCTGCCGCGTGCAATACCCGCTGTGCGCCGCGGCAGGTACTTATGCCATGGACCTGTCATTTGTCATTTCTCTTTGCAAATACCATTGAAGCATTCTGACACTTTGCCTCGTGTCGCCTAGCAAGACCCTTGCCGTTGTGTGCACGAATCATGACTATCGTCACCGTCTGACCAGGCACTAACGCTAGTGAGCCGCAATATCGCTAGGAAGCTTCCATGCAACATCTCTTGGTATCAGAGCAACGAGACCCCTCTCGCTGAGCTGCGCCGTAGAGACGCAACACCGGCAGCAATAGTGAGAGTCACCGCTGTCGCCGTATTTTGGGACTTGTTACAGTCGTTTTCAGCAACGACATCATCACGCAATCCCCACCACCACATCGGGTAAGCTGCGACATTTACTAGCTCCAGCAGCCAAGCCGAGCAACAACAGCAGCAACACCGGGTGGCGGCAGCAGCCGTATCTGGCTGCCAGCCTATAGAAAAAAAGGGAGTAGCAGCTAGCAGTAGCAGCTTGCGGCGGCAACGAGCACTGACAGCGCACGGCGACAGCTACTTGCAGCAGCGGCGAAATTAGCTACTGCTAGTAGCAACAGCAACGCATCAGTAGCAGTGGAAGCAGCAGCAGCGTAGCAGCAGCATTGTAGTTGCTACAACGACAGCAACATTGTTGCTGTTGTAACGACAACAGCATCAGCTGCGAAGTTGCATAGAAACTGCGTAGCACTACGCAGGCCTGCGTGGCATGTGCAGGCTTGCGCAGCCCCTGTGCAGCCGCGAGCAGGGGGGGACGAGGTCAATCCCACCGGTCACAAGAAGTTCACGTGACCTAAAAAAAAATTGCAGGTGTAAAATATGCCAGCGTAAAAAAAGCTAGAGGTTTTTTCGCTAGTGTGAAAAACGGTGACGTCATCATCGGTTGTGCTGACGTCATAAATTTCTTGGTCAAAACGCCATCTTTTTCTAAACGTTTCTGTAGTGCGCAGCCGGTCCGACGTGGCTCGCACGGGGTCCCTGGCCTGTGGGTGGGCGGACGGGATGGCTTGAGGGTCGGAGACCCTCAAGCACCGCGGTTTTGGCCTAGTTGGCCAAGGATTCCGTCCGTTCTGTTACAATGGTATCAGAGCGCCGGGGTTGGAGTCCGACGTGCTGATGCCGAGGGCGGCTCACTCCTAGGGGGGGGAGTGTAGCGCGCAGCTTGTCGGACGTGGCTCGCACGGGGTCCCTGGCCTGTGGACGGGCGGACGGGATGGCTTGAGGGTCGGAGACCCTCAAGCACTGCGGTTTTGGCCTAGTTGGCCAAGGATTACGTCCGTTCCGTTACAGTTTCAACTCCTCGAGAAATGCTATTCGATTCTTGTTTGAAGCATTTTTGACGTTCGGCCCCATCTGAGCACTGACATGGCTCCGACTGGTGACAAGGACAAAGGACCACGTGATCCCTCCTCCTCCTCCTCCTCCTCAGGGGTCCTGAGCCCACGCTCGTACGCTATTGAGGACCTGCGAAGTTAGCAGGATGAGATAAGTTGCCTACAGCAGCAGCAAACGGACGCCAACCGCACGCTCACTGATCTTCTCTGGAGCCAGTCCACGGCCCCACAACAGACCTCCGAGGGGTTCGGCTGTGTCAAACCTTCTGCACAGCAGTCAGCATCTACACCGAGGAGAGCGGCAGGACAGGACACGCTGCTTCTTGATCCTTTTTGAGGAGGACCCTGACATGCCAGGTATGGAGGACGACAGTCCCGAGAGGGAGATTTACGTAAACCAGGAGCGTCTCGGCCAGCTGCAGACGCGTTTCGATTCCTTGTTCCCGGAGATCCGATCCTCACGTGAGCCCTACCTCAACGACTTTTCTCGTCCCGGTGTCTTTCCCATCCCTCATCTTTCCCATCCTGTGGTTGCTCTCCCTACGGAGCAGCAACCTAAGGACTTCGAGACTCTGCCCCCATGATGTGTCAGCGAGTGTTGGAAAAAAGACAACCGTCCGATTGCCTCGATCCAACGATCTCGTGGGCTCGGCACAACACCAACAAAAAGGAAAACAAGAGGGCCGAGAGAGAGATCCCCATCCCTCTCTCGACCTTCCTGTCTATCCTACATGGCGGTGCATGGTATGGCTATGGGCAGGCCTCTTTAGGCATCCCACTGATCCATCCATCCGCAACCCTATTCACTCTACTCATCCTATTGGAGCTCCGGAGAGCTGAGTGCATAATGGTACTGGAAGCGATATATTTTGGCAAGTTTTGGACCAACAGGGTGTGTGGTCTGGTAGACGAAGCGAGAGTGCGAGCGTGAGCTCCTCTCGACTCTGAGTCTGCTGACGTGGCAGGAGCACGCAGAATATATTGTTCTTTCTAAAGATGGATCCTGTGATCACGAATCCTGTGAGGGCAGTTGGAATGATCGGAGCCGTTGCTGAAGCAAGAGGTGCGGTCATTCCGTCATCGGGAGACAAATGCCTGAGCCAGATCGACGGCCATGAGAAGCTACCGCAGATCCAGACGATCTTGTCCGTGGATCGTACCGAGGGCGCTGGGCATCCGCCAACCTCGGTCTGCCGATGATCGAAAATCATCGAGCGGGGTCCGGAAGACCCTGTGACTGAGAACTGGAAGACACAAGGATACTGGACTACGTCAACACTTGTACTTTTGTGCTTCTAGCTAATACAGACATATAAGTAGCCGTAGGCTTGTATTTGCTATTACTTCGTCTGTGTGATATCATTTTGAACAAGCTTGGTACCATTGGAAAGCTTGTGAGACGAGTCGTGTAACTATGCCTTCGGCTCATACTCTTGAATCACACAGTCAGTGACATTACTAAGGCAAGAGTACTTGTGCATGTGTGAGTGGTAACACGTGGCTGAAAGGTTATCACCAACAATCCAGTAGAACATCAAAGAGTTGACCTATCAGAGTACTACATCTGAAGATTCGTAAAGATTCTGTTATGTAAATTTCAACATTTGGTATCAGAGCAGGTGGCATCTTCAGATCCATGCAACTATGGCTCCAACAATCAACAATGGAGATCACTTCAAAGTGGCGCCGTTTGACGGTGATGACTACCATACCTTTGCATTCAACATCGAGATGATTTTTCTAAATAAAGGCCTATGGGGAGTCGTCTGCGATCCTCCCACTGACACATTACCTGCAGGAGCATCACTTGAAGAACAAGTCAGCTGGAAGCGGCGTTGTGACCAGGTATTTTCAATTCTTGCGCTGAATCTAACAAAACGACTCAAGTTTATCATTAGAGAAAACAATCCAACCAATTTTCCAAGGAAAGTTTGGAAGGCCCTGCAGAGTGGCTATGAAAGGACGAGCGATGTTGAATTGGGAAGCCTCTTGACAGAGTTTCATACTCAACAGATGGAAGAAGGAACATGTCTGGAAGATCACGTGTCCCATCTCAAACATCTGGCCAGCCGCATCTCATCCATGGGAGAAGTGATCTCTGAAAGTGTACTAGTACTAACCCTTTTTCGTGGACTACCTGCGAGATTCAAGGACACCATCAACCGAATTCAGACTTTTCAGAAACAAGGGAAGACCTTTGATGCTCAACTTGCTGAACTCCGAACAACACTGCAGCAAGCCATTGATGCACAAGGAAGAGCTGCAGGTGGGGCTCCTGGTGCCGTTATTGGAGGAGCACCAGCAGTAGCAGCAGTAGCACCACCTGAAATTCAACCAAAACCTCTCTGACTTTGGAGAAGGGTGTCGAAGAACTCATGATGGTTGAAGAACAATATGTCAAGGACAATGGAGGTGAAACTGGCCTTGTGACCAAATACCAAGGACAAAGGACAAAGAAGTTTGGAGCCTATGGTAACGACAGTCAGGGCTCTCTTACGCATTTCAACAACAGAGATCAACCAACTCCTCACTCACCACGGGGTTTTGTCCCACCAACTGATCGAGTGTGCTGGACGTGCAAGCAAAAGGGGCACATTGCCGTGGACTTCCCTAAACAACGTCCAAACTTTGCTCGTCATTATGGTTCTCGCCGACCACATCAAGCAATGCTGCCGACTTACATGTCCACCGTGGCCGCTTTTCTTACAGGGTCTACAAAAGCACGGGAATTATCAGACGAAGAAGACAATTTTCAGTTGAATCTTCTATCTAAAGGACCAATTCTGCCTGACAAAGACATGTCAGCCACACAACCAGAGCAATCAACCTATGGCTCAAAAACAGACGATGCAACATACCACACCCTGGCAGAAGAAGAATTTGTGATTGAAGAGTTGGCCATGTGCTCCATCGACAGTGCCCTTCTCCTGGCTGCTGGGATTCTGGCATGGATCATGGACTCTGGCTGCACGAAACACATGACATGCAAGAAGGACTAGTTTTTCAACTTCAAGCCTTTTCTGACACCACGAGAAGTCCGCCTTGGTGATGGGAGAACTATCCTTGCCTACGGGCAAGGGACAGTCAAGGTTGGCATTAAGTGTAATGGAAAACTAGCAATAAGGACCTTCAAGGACGTACTCTATGTCCCAGACCTCGCCGCAAACCTTCTTTCAGTTACCAAGCTCAATGACAAACGCTTCAAAGTTGTGTTTGACACTGATAAGAACTGCAAGGTATACAACCAGACATCTCAACTGGCAGCAGTGGCTACTCGAATGGGAAATCTGACCATCATTGTTACCAGGGAACCCTCAAGATACTCAGAAATGCAAGAGATGGCTTTTGTGGCTTCTTCACCTACACTGGCAACGACTCTGCCAACCACGACAGAACTTTGGCACAAGCGGCTGGCACACATCAGCTATTCAACTCAAACCAAAATGGCTGCAGATTCAGTTGCTCATGATCTTCCAGACAGTCTACTGCAAGACAGAGAAGCACCCATGTGTGGAGGTTGCATCATAGGCAAACAACATCGAGCGTCTTTCCAAGCACTCCCGTCCCATGGAACCCATGAGTGCTTGGAACTCGTGCACATGGATCTTTGCTACATCAAGGAAGGCTCTCTCTCCAACAAGCACTTTTTTCTCGTCATCCTGGATGACTACACACATATGGTCTAGACCCGGATCCTCCACTTCAAATCTGATGTTTTTGAAGAAATTAAAACTTGCATCCGATAGGTTGAAAAGGAGACCAGCCTGACAGTCAAGAAAATCCGCACTGACAACGGGACTGAGTTTGTCAACCGCTGCCTAAAAGCCTTCTACGATGAAAGAGGAATTCAACATCAAACCACGGTGCCATATACTCCACAACAGAATGGCAAAGCAGAGAGGATGAATCAGACTCTTCTCGAAAGAGTTCGGACCATGCTCCATACAGCTAGCCTCTCATCTGCCTTCTGGGCTGAAGCTCTTCACACTGCAGCACATATCACAAATCGTCTTCCCACAGCCAAGTTGCCTACAGGTGCATCAAACAACCTACGAAGCATGGACCGGGAACAAGCCCTATCTGGGACACATCCGCATATTCGGATGTACAACACATGCATGGGTCCAGCCAGAAGAGCGCTCCAAGCTTGTTCCACGATCCAAAGTCTGCATCCTCCTTGGGTACGAGACAAGCGACATCTACCGACTTTGGGATCCAGACTCCAAACGTGTGATTCGAAGCAGACAACCCATCTTCGACAAAAGCTTCTTCAATCGAGCACGTGATACAACACCACCAGCAGTCACGCCCACCATCTACATTGAGACAACTCGACCACCTCTTCGAAAATTCTCTATCGATCCCACACCTGATGACAACGCTGGTGTCCTCCCTCCTGTGGTTCCAGAGGAACATCATGATGCTCCTGCTGCTCCACAGACGGTCGTCTCCAACACTCCGTCATAATCAGGACGACGTCGGTCCGCCCGACTCACAAGACCTCCGACATTCCTTCAGCTTGGTTTTCTGTCAATAACTGAGCTTTCCGTAGACGGCGACTTTGATCACACAGCACTACTCATACAAGTGGTGGACCCCACCAGCTTCAAAGATGCCATGCATCGCCCGGATGCCGACCAATGGCGCCAAGCAGCTCAAGAGGAACTCTCTCAACTTCAAAAGCAGCACACATGGGATCTGGTCCCTTGACCACCCAACACGCCCATTGTTACATGTAAGTGGGTGTTCAAGACCAAGCTAACCAATGCAGGTACACCTGATAACCACAAAACTTACCTTGTTGCGCACGGCTACAGTCAAGTCCTTGGGGTAAACTATCAAGACACCTTTGCACCGGTAACCAAGTACTCATCCATCAGGGTGATCCTATCTCTGGCCGCTAACAACAAATGGCATCTCCATCAAATGGACGTCAAAAGTGCCTTCCTCAACGGTGATCTCAACGAAGTCATCTACATGACCCAACCAGAGGGCTTCATATCTCCAGATAAACCCGATCACGTTTGCAAGCTCAACAAGTCTCTGTATGGCCTGAAGCAAGCTGTACGACAATGGAACCTGAAGATCCATGAATTCTTTCTGGTCCAAGGTCTCCAATGCCTTCACTCTGACCACTCAGTGTACTTCCGCCGAGGGTCAAATCATCTCGGCGTTATTCTCTACGTGGACGACCTCATCCGCCAACCTCGGTCTGCCGATGATCGAAGATTATAGAGCAGGGTCCGGAAGATCCTGTGACTGAGAACTGGAAGACACAAGGATACCGGACTACGTCAACACTTGTACTTTTCTGCTTCTAGCTAGTACAGACAGATAAGTAGCTGTTGGCTTGTATTTGCTATTACTTCGTCTGTGTGAGATCATTTTGAACAAACTTGGTACCGTTGGAAAGCTTGTGAGACGAGTTGTGTTACTGTGCCTTCAGCTTATACTCTTGAATCGCACAGTCAGTGACATTACTGAGGCAAGAGTGCCTGTGTATGTGTGAGTGGTAACACGTGGCTGAGAGGTTATCACCAACAATCCAATAGAACATCAAAGAGTTGACCTATCAGAGTACTGCACCTGAAGATTCCTAAAGATTCTTTTATGTAAATTTCAACAACGAGGACAACTTTGAATGCTAGGAGACCCTCTTCCAGGTCTGGGCCACTTCAGAGGGGGTTCGGCCCTACTACCACAGTCAGTATTTAGTTACGGACCGTGCTAAGGTACTGATAGTGACTCGGGCGATACACGGACTCCTTTACACCATACCTCGCGCGACTTTCGTGGACTTTTCCCCTTCCTTGGGGAGGCTGGCACAGGCGTGCGTGCTGACCGATGTCGGGGCTGGGAGCTGGCATTGTCCCTGCTTGCTACAGAGATACACGCCACTTGCGTGGCTCACATCTGCGCCTTCCACTCCCTTCTTCTGGGACCTGCCGAGCCCGTAGCCTATTACTGGCAGTGCGCCATGCGCATCTACACGCGCCTTGGGACCTCAGGAAGTACACAGCTCTGGGCGCTTCGAACTCTCATGATCAGAGACCATCTTGAGCATGCCTTCATCTTCTAGGGGTACAGCGACGCCGCGCTTGAGCCCTTCTCCACCTCCCTTCCGCTTCGTCCTTGGGCGCATCAGCTTTTCCTATAGGTGACTTCCGCCCGTGAGGCAGCCGTCGCCCATCAAGAGAGTTCGCTTGCTGCACCGGTGATCGCATCACCACCGACGCCTCTCTTGTAGTTCCCATCTCCATCCTCTGGCACGCCCTCCTCTTCCCCTTCCACCCGGCTATCCCAATACAGACGGAAGGTGTGACAATAGCAACACAGGGGAAGAAGGGCAAAAAGAAGCATGGTCGGGCCAGCAACAGCCACAACAACAACAGTCATCAGGCGATAGCAGTGGATGTACTGTTCACTGTTACAACTGTGGAGGCACGCACCGTGTTACTGAGTGCCAACAGCCGCTCGACTGGCATGGATCACTCGCGGTCTTCAGGCTGCACACGCACAACGGTCTGAATCGAGCAGCACAGCATTTGGTCGCACGACGACCACGACCGTAGCAGTTCCAGCTTCCTCATCGGCGAGCAGCGGAGACCCAGACCCCCATGACCGCACCATCGCCGAGCTCCGTCAGCTCCTGGCGCTTCACTCTCAGGGAGGTGCGAGTGTGTCTTCACAGACGGATGGTTCATAGACTGTTTGTTCGTCTATTCTCGTATGTCGTGATGAATCATATGGGGGAGCACAGCTGGCATGTGATGATTATAGTACAGATTAGATTTTTGAGTCTCACCTGTGTGCCCTTCATCATTCTCCCTCCTCTGTTACCGAGCACCCATATTCAGCCGAGTGTTCCATTGCCCGTTGCATAGTGACGTCCTTCAGTCGTGATTCAGGTGGTACTTGGATCATCAATTCTGGTGCCACTCACTACATGACATGTTGTCGTATTGACTTTGTTGTCCCCGATCCTGTGGCGTTTGTTCGTTTTGTTCGCATAGGCTCTAGTCAGTCCTTGCCAGTTCAGGGTGTTGGGGTGGTGTGCTTCGATGGTCCGTCTGGTCCCTTGTATGTCTCTGACATGCTTTTTGTGCCTGACCTTGAGCTCAACTTGCTCTCTCTGCGTGCCTGCACTCTGATGGGACTCTATGTGGAGTACACTATAGACTCCGCGACAGTGATTGCTCTTAATACTTGCAATGTTGTTCTTCGTGCCTCTGTTTTGGATGATCTATATTGTGTTCCTCAGATCTCTTGTTCTCCTTGCTCCCCTTCCCCTCATGCTCGTGTGTTTGTCACTGGTGTCCTGTCTGCTGAGCACTAGCGCCTGCTGCATCAACGTCTGTGTCATGTGGACTCCGACACTGTGTCGAAGCTCATTAGGACACAACCCACACTTGGTCTTGATGCGGCCTCTTTCGAGAAGCCGCCCAAGACCGATTGTACCCTTCCCTGAATCCCGTTCTCGAGTCCTTAGTCCTCTCGAGGTGGTCCATTCGGACCTTCTCGGTCCTCTCCCTGACGAGTCTTCGTCCAATCGGAGTCGATACGTCCCGACCCTGACCGATGACTTCACCCGGATGCGGTGGGTCTAGAGCCTGCACCAGAAGAGTGATGCCACTTTCGCGGTTCGTCACCGGCTAGTGATGGCCGAGCGTCAGTCTCGCCACTTGTTGCATACATTCTGCTCGGACCGCGTCGCGAGTTTCTTGGCGAGATGGAAAATTTATTTGCCGAGCGCAGGGGTTGTTCACCAGGTCTCTACTCCTGCCACTCCTCAGCAAAACGGTGTCTCTGAGTGCTGGAACTGCACCATGGAGGATGCGGTTTGTGCTATGCAATCTGAGTGCGGTCTCCTGGAATCCTTTACCTTTGAAGGATTCACCTACATGACGTGGGTCTGGAACCGCCTCCCGCACGGTCCTCTTCCGGACCACGTTACACCGTACGAGCTCTGGTTTGGCCACCGTGCCGATGTGTGTCTTGCTCGTGTCTGGGGCTCAGTGGCTTCTGTGTGGTACACGAAGGATCAGCAGGGGTCCAAGGTCACTTTGCGGGGCCACTTGTGTGCCTTCGTCGGCATCTCCCTACGGTCGAAGGCCTAGCGTTTTTGGGACCCCGCCCGTCATCGCATTGTTGAGTCCCACGATGCGCTTTTCTTTGAATCTCTCACCTACCGTGACCTGACCTTGATTGTGTCAATGTCTACTACACACGTTTCTATGTGTGAGGTTTGTCAATGGATGGGGGAGTATGAGCCTACGAGCACCTCTCGTCCGGCCGATGTGTCCATTCGAGCCCCCTCCACTTCTCGGTCTCCGGCTCTTGATGACCTGACGATCATCGCTGTCAGCCCAGAGACCTCTCCCGCCCAGCGTGTCTCCTCTCCTGCGTCCTCGTACCCCATAGACACCCATGATGCTGTCCCTCTGCCCACCGATACTCCTGTCTCCGTGGGTGGTCCTACTGCCACACCCAGTCCTGCATCTCCCATCAGTTCACCAGCCTCTCCTCCCATTGCATCACATGCCCCTGTGCCTCTGTCCTCATCGGATGTGGTCGTGCCTGTCTCTAAGCCTACGGTGAGCCTTTCAAGCCCAGGCTACTTGCGTGAGCCCGGTGGTCGTCTTCGACCATTGGGCTCTGGAGCCCAATGAGTGTCAGGTCACGGACCCCGGCGCACCACTCGCACCGTTGCGAGTGGCGATCCCGGAACAAAGGCCCTCGGTCGGAGTGTCCATACAGATCACACACAGGTACATCCAGCGTGTCCTGTAGGGTACAATCTGGTCACTCGCGAGTTTCGTACCGCTTGAAATGCAGTAGCTGACCTTGTGGTCATTAGGCCCATTTCTGAGGCATGTGCATTTGCCAGTCAAAGCTCTCCGTCATTGGCGCCTGATCCGGGCACACTTATGGACGTCCTCTCCTCAGAGGATGTTGAAGCCTGGCGTACTGCCTACGAGGATGAGCTTTGTGCCATTCGAGAGCACGGAATTTACGAGCTAGTCGACCTTCCACCTGGGAGGAAGGCAATTCAGGTCAAGTGGGTCTTTCGCAAGAAGGTGAAGCCGGATGGCTCACTAGAAGGCTCGCTTGGTCGTCAAGGGGTACTCTTTGATCGAGGACTTTGATTACTTTGGCACCTTTGTCCTTGTCAGCCACATGACCTCAGCTCGTGCTCTGTTTGGTGTGGTGGCTGAGCATGACTGGGAACTGCACGAGATGGATGTGAAGGATGCGTTCCTCCATGGCTCTCTCGATGAGGAGAATTATGTGGCCCAGCCACCAGGCTTTGAGGATGGTGACAAGGTCTGGCGCTTGCGCAACTCGTACGGACTCAAGCAGTCTCCTCGGTGCTAGAACCAGGAGATCGCAGGCACTCTGACTCGTGCAGGATATGTACAGAGTGAGGCAGATCCCTTTCTCTTCATCCGATAGGCGCCTGAGCGGTTCACCGCCATCCTGGTCTATCTGGACGACCTCCTGATCGCGTCTCCCTCCATGGAGGCCGTGAAGGAGGCCAAGGCGGTCCTCCAGATTGCTTATAGGATGAAGGGCCTTGGTCCTGTAGCGGTGTTTCTTGGCATGGAGATTGTACGAGACTACAGACGTCGGACGCTTTTGTTTCATCAGGCCCGATACGCACGCGTTGTGGGAGAGCGTTTCAGTGACCTCCTTGGCACAGTGCCCACGACCTCCACACCTCTCATACCTGATGGACAGGACGACTTGAAGGTGGATGATCCCACACAACTGGGGGAGACAGTGGATGTGACCTTGTACCTCCGCCTCATCGGATCTCTAATGTACATGGCCACTACCACACGCCACGACATCGATTTTTCCGTCAACCTCCTTGCATAGTTTTTGCAGGCTCCACGTGTTAGAGCCCTCTAGGTGGCTATGCAAGTGCTGCGGTACGTGGTTTATATGCCGTACCTCGGACTCTGCGTTCGCCGGCAGTGCTCGGTGGTTCTTGACGGCTACACCGACATCGACTGGGCCTGGAGCCGAGATGGACACATTCGCACCGGTTACGTGTTCCTGCTTGGTGGTACTGTTGTATCCTGGCACAGTGGGAAGCAGGGCTGCATTTCACGTAGCTCGTCGGAGGTAGAGTATGTTGCTTTGGGTGCAGGGGCTACTAAGGCAGTGTGGCTACAGCGCGTGTTCCTTGAGTTGGGTCAGTCAATGCCCGCCATTGTGCTTCGCTGTGACAACCAGAGTGCTCTTGCCATTGCGGAGAACTCTGGTGTCTTTCATACTCGCACGATGCACAATACGGTTGAGCATCACTTTGTGCGTGATCTGGTGGAGCGACACGTGATCTCCGTCATATGGGTCGGCACTGACATGTAGCGTGCTGACTTCCTGACGAAGGCACTGGCGCGCGGGAAGTTTTTGGTGGCCATTCTTTCCGTTGGGCTTCGCCCCTTGCCAGAGAGTGGTTGAGTGTGCGGTGTGTCTGTGCCTGTTTCATGACTGTTTCTACACTGGTCCAGTGTAGAAACAGTCATGAAACAGGCACAGACACCCGTTTCAGTTCTGCACGGATGTTGTCTGGGACCTTTTGCAGTTATTCTACAGCTTGTAGCATTTTATCGGTGTACTGGATGTGGGCCCGATTTGCATGTTTTGCATTGTGTGTCCACCGTTTGTCACTGGATGCATGAGATTCTGTATCCGGCTTGAGATTATGTACGTGTAGGTTCAGACGGCGTAGCATTCTGACTTGTCTACGTTGAGTTACGGCCAAAACAGTGGTTTTGGGTCGGTTTTTGGACAGATCTTGCACTGTCGTGTGCGACACCCGCCGTGTGCCACGACATGTACTTATGCCATGGACCTGTCATTTGTCATTTCTCTTTGCAAATGCTATTGAAGCATTCTGACACTTTGCCTTGTGTCGCCTAGCCAAACCCTTGCCGTTGTGTGCACGACTTGGGACTGTCGTCACCGTCTGACTAGGCACTGATGCCTAGTCACTGATCACTAGGAAGCTTCCACACATCTTCTCCCTGTGTCAATGTGTACAACTTGTTGTGACCACTTGACTGTGTCTATGCTCGTGCAGATCCCAGGTGCAGATCCAGATGGCGCCGGAGCACCGTCAGTTGTGGCCTACTTACATGCAGCTGCTAGATAGTTGCCAGAGTGTCCTGGAAGCTTGCTGGGGCCTTTCGTAGTTTTTGTACAATCTTTAGAATTTCCTCAGTGGAGTGGCGTTTGAGGAAAATTATATGCTTTGTACCGTACCTCTGCCCATTCTTATCGAACTAACACATGTGTGCAGTCATTGCATCCGGTTTAAGACTCCACACCTGCATGTTCAGACGGTTTTGCATTCGGATGCCTGTGCACACATTTACGGCCAAAAGAGTGGCTTGGCGTCCCGTTTAAGGATAAACTAGACCAATATCGCGTGCGTCACCCGACATGCGTCGCGGCGGCCATTTATGCTTTGTGTTTTTCAGTTGCCATTTCTCTATGTATTTTCAAAGCTACTGAAGCTGAAGAGACTGTCCGCGTATCCCCTAGCCAAACCCTTACCGCTGTTACAACTGTTTTGCATGCTATTGCGTTCAACTGACTGGACTACGTTGTCATGTCAACAATAGCAAAGCTAGGAAGCTTCTAGGCACTTTTTCATGATATTAGAGCAACAAGACTCCTCTCATTGACCTGCACAACAGAGACGTAGGACTAGTAGCAACAATGACTATCACATCCACAGTCACATTCTTGGAACGCGTCGTACCAGATGGCGGCAACAAAACACGATTGCCTCAACGTCTCCACCTTCATGATAAGGGAGGTGAGAGTGTGTATTTCTTGGCCAGAGGTCATACTTTCAGACTGACACTGTCCTTCGTGGGGACCCCCCGGTCACATCCTCGTGTTGCCGTCTACGTCTGTCTTGTGGATCGAGCATTGGAAGTCCATCGTTCTTCCTTGTTGCCTCATTGTTTGTGCCTCATCTCCACCTTCTGTTGGCACTGTTGCTACCTGTGGCGTTCTTTTCCATGTTCGTGTCTCCGGTGGCTTCTGGGTCTTTGAGACTGGAGCCACCCACCACATGACCTCCATTCACTCCGCATTTGTCTTGTTGGGTCCCGCCGGCTTCGTTCACCTTTGCACTGGTTGCGGCGAGTTGCTTCCCGTCCAGAACGTTGGCGTTGTCCATTTTGTTGTTCCCATTGATATGCTGTTTCTTCCTGACATCCTTTACGTGCCTTCCTTGGAACCCAACTTGCTGTTGGTGACCTCCCTCAACAATGAGGGCATCGATTTTTCAACCGGTCAGAGTGATGGCACTGTCAGTCTTCGTTCCTCTGGTTGCATCGTCTCACAGGGGATTGAGTGTATCAAGCTTTATTGTGTGCCTCTTCTTGCTCCCTCTGCCCCCACTGTTGGCTCTTCTCTTGTCCACGTCGCTCCTTCTCTTTCCCCCGATGATGTCTAGCTCTTGGATCGTCGTCTTGGCTATGTGCACACTGATGCTACCCTACTGCTTTATGATTTCGTCATCTCAAATATTTTTCAGTGCGTAATTTTGATTTGTCACCTGGGTGAATTATTAAATGGTATTTCGTGAAAACGAAAGAAGTGACGGTTGTGTGTTAGATTTCGTTTTCACTCTTTCTATAACGACTCGAAACCTATGTTCGAACCCGCCGAGCACCGAGCGATTGTCGGTGGCTCGACGTGCTGTGCGTATCGTGCGCGCCTTAGCCGTTACGTTTTGTAATTTTGTGCCAGCGCGGCGCCCCGTCCGTTGGAAAAGGGTCGGATGTGAGCTACCCGTAACCACGTGTCGGCGAACCGCTAGTGCAATGTTTGCTTTCAAAGTCATGCACAGCGTCAGTAGCAGCACGAGCGTCATCGAATTTTCATCATGTCTCGCCTAACGAGCTTCTTCAACGTGGTCTCGCGAGAGGAGCACACACAGAATGTGGCCCGTGCTTTGGCTGCACCTCGTCCGACTCCCTCGCAAGTGGCCCGGAGAGGGCCAGGGCGACTAAGGAAGCATCGTCTGCTGCTTCCGCCTTCAGTCTCATCCTCCCCCGAGGACGTGAATGTCGCATCCCCAGCCTTGACTCCCCCGGACGAGCCACCAGCACCGGGCCACCAGCCATCGAGCAGTCCGGACGAGAGCAGGCACGAACGCCTACCGAAGCGGAAGACACGGCGTGTCGTCCTATCCGACGACGAGGACGACGACGGTGCAGACGCGACACCGGTTACCTCCGATGAAGCGGAATCCCCCGCGGACGACTGTCTGCTTCTACCTCCGGCCGTACTCGCTGCAGAANCCTCCCCCGAGGACGTGAATGTCGCATCCCCAGCCTTGACTCCCCCGGACGAGCCACCAGCACCGGGCCACCAGCCATCGAGCAGTCCGGACGAGAGCAGGCACGAACGCCTACCGAAGCGGAAGACACGGCGTGTCGTCCTATCCGACGACGAGGACGACGACGGTGCAGACACGACACCGGACACCGATGCAGACGCGACACCGGTTACCTCCGATGAAGCGGAATCCCCCGCGGACGACTGTTTGCTTCTACCTCCGGCCGTACTCGCTGCAGAAGCAGCGCGTGAAACCGTGGATCGAGAGGTCTACAACGCGCTCATGCAAGAATTGGACGACGACGCCGTTGCAGATGCAGCAGCAACAATCGCCGATGCCATCGTGGACCCTGAACACCTGCCACCTCAGCCTCCTCCCGTCGAAAAATCATCTTCCTCTGACAGCGGCAAACGTGGCAAGTACATGGATTGGTACGGGCTAGGCCACGTACCGATCATCCATGCCGCTGTTGTCCGCACGGCCAGCTTTGGGAAAGCTGTGCACCACCTTCGCGAGCACTACCACCTCCCTCACGCTCCGTCCATCTACACTAAGCTGTCCCCCAACACTGTCCGTGGCTGGTACGAGCCAGGAACCTTCCGACTCCGTCCCATCTACTGTGGCGCACTTGCAGCTGCACCCGTTGCACCAATCGAAGAGGCCGCAAAAACAACACCGAGGGTACAGGGCAGCCGGGGAAGAAAGGGACACTTCGCTGATCACCCCGAACTCAAGGGTGAAGTCCTACAGGCCCTCGAGCGCATGCGTGAACGCGGCACCCCTTTGAGCTCCGCAACCATCCGCGAGAGGCTGCTCGTCATCTTGGCGGAGCGCGGCCTCACGCATGTCAGCGGCAAGCGTGTGGAAGACCTCTTCTCACGTGGATGGTGCGGCAAATTCGTGGCGGACGAGCTGGGGTGGTCGTGGCGCTGCGGCACCACAGCGTCGCAAAAGCTTCCCGTCGATTGGGAGAGCCGTGCGACGTCCATGTTCAAACGTGCCGTGTTCCTCATTCGACTGCATGCCATTCTCGAAGCCCTGGTGGTGAACGCTGACCACACTGGCGTGCATCTAGTCCCGGCCCCTCGCTACACGTACGCACCACGCGGATCTACCGAGGTCAAAGTCCTCGGAAAGGACGACAAACGCCAGGTCACGGCAGTTGTCGCCTCCGCTGCTGATGGCAAAGTGCTGCCGCTCCAGATCATCTGGACCGGTAAAACAACCGCATGCCATCCGCGCGGTGAGAACGCGGACTACATGCAGCACAACATGGCATGGCTTTACTCGCACACGCCCAACCATTGGGCGAGTGTGGAGACATCGAAGGAATGGTTTGGCATGGTTTTGGAGCCGTACTTCATCGATGTGTGCTCCACTCTGCGGCTGTCCCCAGAACATGCCAAGATGCTACTCATCATCAACGCATGGCGTCCACAAGCATCACACACATTCCAGGCATGGGTTCGAGAGCGCTTTCCATGGGTGCTTCTCCTGTACATCCCAGCAGGATGCACATCTAAGTTACAGCCCGACGATGTTGGCCTCCAACGTCCGTTCAATTCTGAGGTGTCTAAAGCCTATGCGGGATGGGTGGCTGCACAGTACGCATCTGATGAGAACGTCAACATGGGCATGCGGTACATCAAGGATGCTGCCTTCGGGTGGATGCACAAGGGGTGGGCGCATCTACGGCTTAACAGCCAGCTTGTCCGCAATGCTTGGTCTGGTGCGGGATGGGATGTGGTGTGGGACCCTGTCTTCCAGAGCGAGGCAGCAGCGGACACACTGAGTTTTATGGAAGAGCAGGACATCTAGAGGTACGAGGAAGAGGATTACGTAGCATGACATGTCGTAGATGTTGGACACGTCATACAAGAAATGTTTTTTTCACTGACTTGTGCTCTAATGTCCCCGACCCTCGATCCACACTATGAACTGAACTTTGGACCTGTGCGAGCTCACACTAAACGGCGACGAATAACAAAAAGTGCCCAGATAGGCCTAAAATTGAGCCTAAACCTGGTTCACAATGTGTCCATCATTTCAGAACACAAGTGTAGGTCCGACAGAAACGCATTAATTTTACGTATTTGTTTTAGACGAAATAAAATTCAACTTGTAACCTAAAAAAAGGCACATTTCGTCGCTCGAAAATAATTAATAACGAAATCATAAATCAGTAGGGTGTTATCAACATGTTCCAGCTTCTTATCGTTGTTGGCTTGTCTCCGTCCACTTTTCCATCGTCCTGTCCCTCTGTTGTCTTGACTATGCCTAGGAAAAATGTATCGCTCTTCCTTTGCCTCCTCTGACTCCCAGTCCTCTGACCCCCTTGATCTTGTTCACGCTGATGTCATGGACCCTCTTTCTCACGTCTTTCTTGGGGGTGGTGAGCGTTACGTTTTGTATCTCATTGACGATTTCTCACTGTTATGTTGGATCTTCGCTCTTCTTCAAAAGAGCGATGTTTCTGTGGTCATCTAGTCCTGGCTTGTGCAAGCTGAACGTGCTCACTGCTCGTCTTTCATAGTCACTGCAGCGGTGAGTTCCCCGGTCCCACCGTCCAGTTCCTTGAGTCCCAAGGGGTGTTTCTGGAGACCTCGGCTCCCTACACATCCGAGCAGAACGAGATCTTTGAATGTTGGAATCGGGCCCTTGCTGATAGCATCCGTACTCTTCTGTCTGAGTCTGGTCTCCCCCCTCTGTTCGCCTTTGAGGCCATGAATTACATGACTTAAGTCTAAAATCGTGTTCCGCACGACCCCCTCCCTCGCACCGTCACCCCTTTTGCGCTGTTACGGCACTCGTGCCGCCCTCTGCCTTGCTCGCGTTTGGGGTAGCATAGCGTCTGTCTGGCTTCCCGAGGATTTTCGCAACGGGAAGCTCTCCTCGCGTGGACGCCTTTGTCCCTTCGCCTTTGTCCCATCCAGTCCAAGGCCTAACGTTTCTGGGACCCAGAGCGCCAACACGTCATTGAGTCCTATGATATCCTGTTTTCTTCATCTGTGTTTCTCCGTGACATGAGTCGTCACTCGTCTACTGCCTCCCTGCTTTCGCTCTCTAAGTTGCGGGGGGAATTTAGCCCTGTAGTCCCCTCTATCCCTGTAGTCCATGCTGCTGTTCCTTCTCACCAGCCTTCACCCTCAGAGCGTCCTCCAGTGTCCGACACTATGAATCCACCATCCTCTGACGCGCCTTGTCCGTGTCGTCT
This sequence comes from Penium margaritaceum, assembly GCA_023375785.1. Taxonomy (NCBI): domain Eukaryota; kingdom Viridiplantae; phylum Streptophyta; class Zygnematophyceae; order Desmidiales; family Peniaceae; genus Penium; species Penium margaritaceum. The sequence continues at coordinate 97,347 of SZWC01005034.1, read as the reverse complement.
AGCTCTCTTGGAGCTCCGGCATCCCCTTTCATGTCCTCACCAGTCCCGTCTGAGTCCATGTCTCCTGTGCACTCCTCTGCGGCCCCATCTAGTCCGCTCACCACTGTCGTGTCCAGTCCGTCTGCCCCTGCTCCACCCCCATCCGACGACCCTCCCGATCCTACACCCATGTTCATGGAGGGATCCTCCGAGTGCTTCCTACCTGCTCCTCTAGTGTCGCAACGTCCTCCGTGTCATCCTGGGCAGTCCGCGGGGTTTCCAACCGGCATGGACGCCTTGGGCCTGGCCATAGGGGTTGTCCACACTAGCTCTGTCATTGGGTATACACTGCTCATGTCAGAGCACGAGCGTACGCTGGAAGCCGCCATCCTTTGCAGCGTTGCGGAGTGTCACACAACAGTTGCTTTCATGCCCTCGTCGCCTGACCTGACCATTGTTCGGCAGGCACGTGCTGCGCCCGACTCCGAGCAGTAGGAGGCAGCCATGCGGGACGAGCTGAAAGCTCCTGATGACCACGCCATATACGAGTTAGTCGATCTCCCACCACGCCACAATGCCATCGATGCACGATGGGTCTTTTATCATAACTACAAGCCCAACGGTGAGCTTGACAAGTACAAGGCACGTCTCATTGCCAAGGGGTTTTCTCAAGTCCTTGGCATTGACTTCGATGAGAAATTTGTCCCTGTCGGACGTTACACAACTGCTCGAGCCCTCCTGAGTTTTGTAGCACACCATGATTGGGAGCTTGAGCAGATGGATGTGAACAATACATTTATTCACGGGCGGTTGGATGAGGAGATCTACATGGTACAACCTCCAGGGCTCTCTGGTGGCACCGATACAATCGGTCTCTAGATTGCAAAAGACCCTCTATAGACTCAAGCAGTCACCACGGTGTTGGAACCAGGAGATAACTTCCATCCTAGAGAAGGAGGGGTACTGCTGTAGCATAGTGCGTCCCTCCCTCTTTGTCACTCCACGTTCTGCACCATTTTTCACTGTCCTTTTCTACGTTGATGACTTGCTCATTGTGTCACCGAGTCAAGAAGCAGCGTCGGCCGTGAAGTCCCTGTTGCAATCTGCGTACAAGATGAAAGACTTGGGTCTAGCTCGTGTTCTCCTCGGCATGGAACTTGAGCGTGATCGTGCTCGTCGTGTTCTTCACGTCCACCTGGCTGTGTATGTCAGGAGCATGGGGGAGCGCTTTGCCTCGTTACTTGAGTCAGTGCCCACTGCGTCAACGCCGATGACGCCCCCCGGGCAGAGGCTGCTGAAGATGCTGGACGTGTCAAAGCTGGGGGAGCCAGTGGATGTGACCGACTATCTGTGAGTCATAGGGTCTCTGATGTACCTAGCTACTAAATACGAGCAGACGTCGCCTTCCTTGTAAACTTCCTTGCTCAGTTCTTACAGTGCCCACGGGTATGACACACGGAGGCCGCGTTGCGCGTTGTTAGGTATGCGCTCTCCACTACCCTAGTCGGGGTCGCCGTTACCGGACGCAGCCGTCAGTGGTTGTTGATGGGTACATTGACAGTGATTGGGTGCATGATACCGATGCACGCAGTCGTATTGTCTATGTTATTCTCGTCGGTGGGACAACAATTTCCTGGAAAAGTGGCAAGCAGGGTTGTGCGGCACGCAGCTCCTATGAAGCAAAATATGTCGCTCTTGGTGCAGGAACTTGTGAGAGTGTCTAGATGTGTCATCTGTTGGAACAGTTGCGTGTGCCCATTCGCTGCATCACCTTGCGTTGCGACAATCAAAGCACGAAAGCTATTGCTGAGCATGACGACATGTACCACACTCGCACGAAGCATAACAATGTGGAGCATCATTTTGTGCGTGAGCGTGTGGCTGCAGGCGATGTTCAGATTGTGTGGGTTGACACCCGCCAGCAACGAGCTGACTTCCTCACAAAGGCCCTAAGCAGCAATGTCTTCAAGGCAGCAGTTCACGTCGTTGCGCTGCTGTGCACTCGTGATGCTCCAGGTTGATCTGTCGTGCCAGTGCCTGTGTTCGGTGCTGTGTTGTGCCGCTTCTTGTGACGTGGCTTTTGTGACTGTCCATGCCGTCGTGCAAGTTGGATGTGGGTCATGGGGGAGTGTTGGTTTTCTGTTAGTACCACACAGTGACCTCTGGCCTCATTGGACACTCACCTAACTGATATAGGTGACTAACTAGAGAGAGAGAACCTTGCTGGCTGCTTCGTCGTCATGACATGGCTCCATGACGAGCCACATCTTGGATCAAGTGGCAAAAGAGCTTAGCCATCATCGCAGACATTTACTTCATGCGTGCATGCACGTTTGTTACGAATAGAGCCGGGTTCCCACCCCAGTAGGTTTCTTGGCCAGTGATATTTTTGACAGGTTGAGTCTATTCAGTGGGTAGATGGGTCAAATCCACCAACTTCGAGGGTGGCGAGCGAGATCGAGCTCGCTGCTCGCTCGCTCGTCCCCTCCCAGTGTTAGTACCTCGGTTGCGTGTGACTGGTTCACTTGCTCCTTGATCTGTTTTCCCGCTAACTCCCATTGCCTCAGTCCATGGTGCATTGACCTGCCGCTTGTGCCACGTGTCATGGTCCAACTACTGTCAACTTGCTAGCTTTGACTGCATACACTCTCCCACCCAATCCCCCTCCCCCTCCTAGTCCCCTTCCCCTCCTTCTCCCCTTCCTAATTGACACTATTTATCGGCAAAAATTCAAGCCGTTTCGGGATTTTGTGCTACATGTGACGTGTTCATTCTAAAATAGTGTCACTTGTGACAAGAAATCTCTCTTTGTGTGTAGTATGCGGTTTTGTCCAGCAGCAAAATACATGTTGCACACCTTCTGTTGTTTCCGGCGCAGCGACCTAAGACTTGAGAAGGGGGGTGGAGCGAGGGGTACAAAGTGTCGTGGCACATTCCTGTCCACGTGTGAAGCTTTGAAACTGCGCAATCATGTTCCCAGTTTGAAACTAATCACGTGTGATGGAGCCCAGGTGCGCGGTGACTACCTGTGGCTAGCGAGCTATGGTGTGAGGAGAGGATGGAACAATGTGGGGTGGGAACCAAGATAGGTTGAGCCCATGTAAGAGGTTCCATACGCAAGTGAGAGTGACAAAAGAACGAGTCACAAGTGGCAGATCTGCTAGCGGGCGATAGAGAACGTGACGAGCGGGGAGCGGCGAGCTCCCTCTCGCTCGCACTACGAGGCACAGACGAGCCTCGACCTCAACCCTGCTGGCGGATTTATCCTGTGAGCTAGCAAAGAGACAGGATTCCGCCGAGACAACCTAAGTGCCATGAACCCGGGTGCTCAACCCCCCAAAACAGTGGCACTCGGAAACCTAGTGTTAATGCAACGAGAAATATGTGTCTATGCAGCATTTCTGTCATGAGCCATCACGGGAATTGTCATGGCTCCACTTCTTGTGCACGTGTCACCACGGGGGACGCTGTGGTGCCGGCGCCAGTGTCACTCCAGCATCAGTCACTTGCATCAGTGAGGTGGGTGTGCAGCGAGGCCAGAGGTCACAACACGTCTGTGGTTCACAAACCAACACTCTCCCATGACCCACAGCCGACGCACACAAGCACAAGCTCACGGGCACCACATGTGTCACAAGATGTGACTAACGACTGTACACATGCAGAAAACAACCACTCATCCAGGGTCACCACGAAGACACAACAGTCCCACTGCATGCACAGCTGCCTTGAAGACATTGCTGCTGAGTGCCTTCGTCAAGAAGTCATCTCTCTACTATCGTGTGCCGACCCAAACGATCTGGAAATCACCTGCAGCAATGCGCTCACGCACAAAATAATGCTCAACATTGATGTGCTTCATGCGTGTGTGATGCATGCCATCATGTTCTGCAATTGCTTTGGTGCTCTGGTTGTCATAGGGCAACGTGATGCACCGGACAGGAACGCGCAGTTGTTGAAACAAGCAACACAGCCACACACTCTCACACGTACCAGCACCAAGAGTAACATACTCAGCCTCACTGGAACTGCGTGCCACAGAACCTTGTTTGCCACTTTTCCACGACACAACGGTCCCTCCGACTAGGAAGATGTAGCCTGTACGGCTGCGAGCATCTATGTCATGGGCCCAGTCACTGTCTGTGTAGCCATTGACTACAACCGACGGCTGTGCCCGGTAGCACAGACCGGTCCGGGCAGTGGAGAGGGCGTACCTGGCAACACGTAGTGCAGCCTCCAGGTGCCGTGCTCTAGGGCACTGAGAGAAATGGGCCAGAAAGTCCACAGAGAAGGCGACATCCGCTCTGGTTGTTGTCGCCAGGTACATGAGTGACCCGATGACGCGGAGATAGTCC
>SZWC01005034.1:82012-92621 GCA_023375785.1 Penium margaritaceum | reverse complement strand
AGCCTGTACGGCTGCGAGCATCTGTGTCATGGGCCCAGTCACTGTCTGTGTAGCCATTGACTACAACCGACGGCTGTGCCCGGTAGCACAGACCGGTCCGGGCAGTGGAGAGGGCGTACCTGGCAACACGTAGTGCAGCCTCCAGGTGCCGTGCTCTAGGGCACTGAGAGAAATGGGCCAGAAAGTCCACAGAGAAGGCGACATCCGCTCTGGTTGTTGTCGCCAGGTACATGAGTGACCCGATGACGCGGAGATAGTCCGTCATGTCGAATGCCTCCCCTAGCTTAGACACGTCCAGTGTCTTCAGCAACCTTTGCCCAGCTGGTGTCATAGGCGTCGACGCTGTGGGGGTGGGCTCAAGCAGGGAAGCAAAGCACTCCCCCAGACTGCGAACGTACGCAGCCTGGTGCACATGAAGGNGTCTGTGTAGCCATTGACTACAACCGACGGCTGTGCCCGGTAGCACAGACCGGTCCGGGCAGTGGAGAGGGCGTACCTGGCAACACGTAGTGCAGCCTCCAGGTGCCGTGCTCTAGGGCACTGAGAGAAATGGGCCAGAAAGTCCACAGAGAAGGCGACATCCGCTCTGGTTGTTGTCGCCAGGTACATGAGTGACCCGATGACGCGGAGATAGTCCGTCATGTCGAATGCCTCCCCTAGCTTAGACACGTCCAGTGTCTTCAGCAACCTTTGCCCAGCTGGTGTCATAGGCGTCGACGCTGTGGGGGTGGGCTCAAGCAGGGAAGCAAAGCACTCCCCCAGACTGCGAACGTACGCAGCCTGGTGCACATGAAGGGTGCGACGCGACCGGTCATGCTCAAGCTCCATGCCCAAGAAGACACGAGGTCCTTCATGTTGTACGTGGTCTGCAGGAGGCTCTTCACTGACCTGACAACATCCTGGCTAGGCGAAGCTATGAGTAGGTCGTCCACATAGACTAGTACAACCAAAAATGACACAGAAGCTGGAGTCACAAAGAGTGAAGGGTCCACCGTACTGCGTCGGTACCCTCCTTTCTCGAGGGTGGACGTGATCTCCTAGTTCCAGCACCGAGGCGATTGCTTCAGGCCGTAGAGGGCCTTCCGTAGTCGCCGGAATCTGTCAGTGCCATCGGAGAAGCTTGGAGGCTGGACCATATAGATCTCCTCGTCCAACTGTCTGTGCAGGAATGCATTGTTCACGTCCATCTGTTCAAGCTCCCAGTCATGGTGAGCCACGAGACTCAGCAGCGCTCTGGCTGTGGTGTACCGTCCGAACGGTGTAAATGTTTCATCAAAGTTGATGCATGGGACCTGGGAGAACCCCTTTGCCGTGAGCCTCGTCTTGTACTTGTCCAGAGCGCCACTGGGTTTGTGCTTCCGTCGGAAGACCCAACGAGCGTCAATGGCCTTGCGACCAGGCGGCAAGTCAACGAACTCATAGACCGCGTGATCATCCAAAGCGTTCAGCTCATCACGCATGGTCGACTCCCACTGCTGGGCGTCAGTGGAAGCACGTTCTTGACGCACCGTGGTTGGCTCAGGTGGTAGAGCTATGGTGGCTGACGCAGCGTGACACTCTACAATGCTGCTCGAAACAGCCACCTCCAATTCGTGTGCATGCTCTGAGGCAAGGAGCACATAGCCAAGGGCAGAGCTGGGGTGGACAACCCCTGTGGCCAAGCCTAGGGCATCCATGCCCATAGGGAGGCCATGAGACTACCCAGTCGGAGACTGTGGGGGGCATGCTGAGACCGTAGTGCCAGAGCATTGAGGGAGTGCACGAAGGTGCCCGCCTCGGACGACGGGGGAGACCGGAGCATGACCAGTGGTGGTCAGTGGCGGAGATGGACCAACCGCATGAGGAAGGGAAGAGGCAGGTGAGGCAGCCACCGGAGGCGTGACCGGACTGGACGGAGAAACAGGTGAGGGGACCGCAGCAGATTGGACAAGGTCCGAGACAGGAGAGGACGGGGAAGCAGTGGTCGCATGACTGGACGACGAGGGCGACGAGCTGGGTGCCGGACCAGACGACGAAGACTGCAACGAGGGTGAGAGCTGCGGTGCAGTATCAGGGACTGAAGGGATGGTAGGACTAACTACCCCCCCCAGCCGAGAGAGAGGCAGGAGAGAGGAGGCAGGGGGCAAGCGACAGAGGTCACGAAGGAAGACAGACTCAACGAGCAAGGCATCGCGGGATTTGATGACGCGCTGACGGACAGGATCCCAGAACTGCCAGGCCTTAGACTGGGTAGACACACCCAGAAAGGGGCACAGACGGCCACGAGGAGACAATTTACCGTCACGCAAGTCCTCGGGGAGCCAAATGAAAGCAATACTGCCCTAGACCTGAGCGAGGCGCAGGTCAGCGCGAGTGCCGGACCAGCGCTCAAAGGGGGTTCGGGGAAGGGGGCCGTGGGGGACGCCGTTCCGGACCCACGTCATGCAGTTCATCGCCTCAAAGGCAAAAAGCAGGGGTAGGCCGGACTCGGACAAGAGAGTGCGGACGCCATCAGCCAATGTACAATTCCAACGCTCAGAGACTCCGTTTTTCTGGGGTGTGTAAGGAGCAGAGGTCTCTAGATAAACCCCGCGGGACTCAAGGAGGCGGGCGGTCGGACCAAGGAACTCGCCACCACGGTTGCTGCGAAAGATTCGCAACGACCGCTGGCATGCGCGCTCAACCTGCACCAGCCAGGACTCAATGACGGAGCAGACGTCGCTTTTCTGACGAAGGGCGAACACCCAACGAAACCAGGAGAAATCATCGGTGAGACATAAGACGTACCGACCGACGTCGCCCAGGAGGTCATGGGGCAAGGGCCCCATGACATCCGCATGGACACGATCGAGCGGGTGGGAAGACTGAGAGACGGACGGAGAGAAAGGGGAGCGATGCATCTTGCCTTGCGCACAGTCGAGACAGTCAGCAGGGCAAGGGGCACGGAAGTCAAACGGAGAGAGGCCAACAGCAGGCTGAAGGCAAAGCATACTGTGAACGACATCAGGATGAACATGACCAAGGCGGCGATGCAAGAGACGGACAAGGTCAGGAGAGAGGGATGGTGCAACATGAGCAAGCGCAGACCCCGGCACGGAGGAAGAGGAAGAGGCATGCAAGGGAACACGTTACAACCGTCCACACTGCACGCCGCGTAAGACAGGACAAGCAAAGGGATGGAGTCAAATAGTGCCAAGACCACGAGTGGTAGTGAAATCCATACCTTGCTCGTCGAGGGACGACACAGACAACAATTTGAGCTCGAGCGAAGGCACGTACAGAACGTCCGGCAAATACAGTGCACCACTGGGACCGACAAAACGGACGACGCCAACACCCTGAACGGGGAGCAACTGACCAGACCCAGTGCGGACGAAGCGGACAGACCCGATAGGGCCCAATGAGACAAACGAGGACCAAACAGACGTCATGTGGTCCGTGGCCCCGGAATCGAGAACCCAAAAACCACTGGAGACACGGACAGAGGGGAGAACACCAGAGGTGGCAACGTTGCCAACAGAGGACCTAGAGGAGACAGGTGACTCACAGAGGGAGAGACAACGAGGAAGGATGACAGACTGCCAATGCTCAATCCACGGGGTGGAGACATGCAACGAGCCCAGAACGTGACCGGGGGGATCCCCACAAAGGACACTGTCTTTCTGACACGCGAGACCTCTGGCCGTCAATGCACCACCCTCAGCTCCTTGATCGCGAAGGCGTAGAAGCTGAAGAAGGGACTGCTCCAGTTGGCGCTCCCGATCACCACGGTCACCGTCCACCGACGCCGGCGGAGCCGGAGTAGATGCGCTCGAGGAAGAAGGGAACCACGGCGGCGGTGTGTAGGAGGAGGAGGGAGGACCCGCATAAGTGGGTGCACCGGATGGAGGAGGCCAGCCGCAGGGGTAGAGACCAGGAGGTAGAAAGGACGGCAAGTTAGTGGAGGAGTGGGCGTGGACAGAGGTGGTGGCAGGCGGACGCCAAGAGGTTGGAGGGGCGGAGGGTGACGGCATGGAGGAGGAGCTAGAAGTGCGAGCCCAGTGTGCGTGCATGGCCCGAGTGAGACGAAGGTCGTCCGGAGGGGCGGGACCGGAACTGGTGGAATGCTCGGAGGAGCCGCAGTTCCACCACACGACGGCACTGGGAGTCCGGGAGGAAGGAGTACTACCCTTGTCCTTCCCCTTGCCTTTGCCCTTCCCCTTGCCCTTTCCACGTCCCTAGGAGGCAAGGGTAGAAGCAATAGGGGGCGGGGCAGGCGAGGAAGAGGAGGAAGGAGCAGAGGAAGAAGCGGGTGCAGCAGCGGTGGCGAGTGCAGCAACACCTGTGACAACGGAACGGTGGAGGCGCTTGTTTTGAAGACTAGTCCACCAGGCAGCAAGGCGCTCGGAGGTGAAATCCCAGAGAGCCCCTACCCCAGGCGGCAAATCTGGGGGAATGGGCTGTGAGGCAAGTTGCTAGAGCTCGTCAGTTTTGACGTCGCGAAGGAGGTCGGACAACTCCGGGATGAGGCCGTTAACCATTGTGAGGACGGCAGAGAGCTGGACAGGCACTGCTTTTCCAAGCTCGCGAAGGAGCTTGAGACCGCGAGACCAGTATGCATCAGCGGTCTCGTCACTACGCATGAGAAGCGTGTTGAACCGGACTGTGAGAGCGCTCTGAGCGGCTTGGCCAGTGACAGTGGTGCGACGACGCAGCATGGCATATGCGTCGACAGGATCAGCCAGACGCTGGACAGCAGGGTCAGCATTGAACGTGCCGACATCATCAATTAGCGAATCTGGAGCGGCAGCGATGAGGGCGCGCACGGCACGGGCAGATTCAGTTGCAAGGGGAATGAAGGGATCAACAGCTGGGGAGTAGTACTCCCACAGCTGCTCCCCTTGAGCCCACGCGCTAAAGCGCACTTCCCAAGAGGTGAAGGCGAGTCCAGAGGAAAGGGAAGGCGGCTGCGAGAAGAAGTCATGCTGGCGAGGCGCAGGCGGAGGGGTAGCTGCAATGGGGTGACTGGTCTGAGCAGCGACAGAAGTGCTGGAGGCAGAAGTGCTAGAGGGGGTGCCAGCGGCGGGTGGGACTGCAGACACGGCAGGGAGGCGACGCAAGACAATAGCGGCGACTTCATCAGCGAAGGCGGCACGATTGTCCTCTCCCAACTTAAGGCAATCTTCAGCTTCCTGCTGAGCCTCGTGGGCAAGAGTTAGCTGGCCCTGAAGGGTAGCGATGACTGACTCGTCGTCACCAGGCATGGTGACGACGTGAGGGCTTTGCCCGACAGATTTGGGCAGAGTTTCCCCAGCCCCAGTGGGTGTGGCAAAAGTGGGGGTGCCTGAGGCAAAGTAGCTGAACGCTGCAGGACAGCCCACCCCGAGTCAGACAGAACAAGCCACTGCAGAGAGAACAAGAGAAGGCAGCAGGGGACAAAAGCATGCAGGATAGAGAGTCATGCAATGACAGGAGGAGACAGACTGCGCAGGAAGGCTAAGAGCGGTGGAACCGCAGCAGCGGAGGCAGCGGAGAGAATGGCAACGGTGGAGGCGATTGGCACCACCAGAGCAAGCGCTCCAGTGACAAAGGCGGCACTGAGGGTGGTGATGACTGCAACAATGGGGACCGACGCAGTGACAAAGCTGGAGGCGGCAGATGGAGTAGATGCTGCTGTAGTGACAGCGACGGCCGTCGAGGTGGAGATGGAAGCTGCAGCCGTCGCTATTAGAGATGCAGATGAAGCTGTCGCAGATGCAATGGCAGACGCTGCTGCAGAAATCTGGGTCCCTATGTCAGCGGCTGTTGTAACGATGGGACCGACGACAACCGCAACTTCTGTGTACGCCTCTGTTGCACGTCCTGCTGAGGTCGAGGCAGGTGCACGAGAGGCTCTAGCGGCAGCGGCAAACGTAGCGTCGGCTGCTGCAGCTGCGTCTATAACTGCGGCAATCGTTCGAGTGAGTGCACTCACAACGCCAACGGCGTCCTTGGTAAAGGCAGCGTACAGATTGGGAGAGACCTGCGGCTGCGGACCCCCCCAGGAGAAAGAGGTGGGGAGACGCTTAGCGGTATGTGGCGAGCAATCCGAGTAGACGACGCTACCGTGGACGCAGATGCTCGGTCGCAATTCATGCCTCTGCGACGTCTTGCGTGACGATGCGGCGGCCCTCCTTGGTAGTAACCACCAGAAGGAAGCGCGCTGTGAGCGTCACGAAGAGCCAGCGTGGTGGAGACAGCACCACCGAAGCGGTGTACTTTGCTGCCGATGTGGCTGATGTTGAGGCTGGTGCGGCTGCCAGCGCTGTTGCGAGGACAACACGCTGTTGCGCGTGCTGCTGCTGCGGCTACTGAAAATGCTGCTGCTGCTGCGGCTGACGGACCTGCCAGCGCTGCTGCTAACAATGCTGCTGCTGCTGCTCCCGATGTTGCTGCTGCTGCGGCTGATGCGGCTGCCAATGCTGCTGCTGCCGCTGCTGACGGGGCTGCCAGCGCTGCAGCTAACAATGCTGCTGCTGCTGCGGCTGATGCGGTTGCAATGCTGCTGCTGACAGCAATGCCGCTGCCACTGCTCAAGATGTTGCTGCTGCTGCGGCTGAGGCGGTTTCCAACACTGCTGCTGTGGACGATGCTGCTGCTGCTGCGGCAGACGGGGCTGCCAGCGCTGCTGCTAACAATGCTACTGCTGCTGCTCCCGATGTTGCTACTGCTGCGGCTGATGCGGCTGCCAATGCTGCTGTTGCTGCGGATGACGGGGCTGCCAGCGCTGCTGATAACAATGCTGCTGCTGCTGCAGTTGATGCGGCTGCAATGCTGCTACTGACTGCAATGCTGCTGCCACTGCTCCGGAAGGTGCTGCTGCGGAGGCTGAGGCGGCAACACTGCTGCTGGTTTGTGTGGCTTCCACCCGTCACGACTGACACTGCTAGTTTATCGATATACTCACATTCAGGGTATATGGTAGAGGAGGGCGTGACGACACGACGGGCCTCCGGATTGCACCGAGACTTCTCCAGCACGTACGACAGCACCGGCGAGACGCGTTCTGGTAGCCCTGTGGGCATGTCGGGAGCTGGGAGAGTTTTCTCGGTGGGTTGAGACCCGCGCACCCGGTGGACTATACCGGTGCGACGAGGAGACTCGGTGGCTGTACTAGCGCTTCCGATGTTCGGAAAGCCGTGTGTGATGTCTGGACGTTGATTCCGAGATTTGTTTGGCATTGCTTATATTTTCTCGGTGGTCGAGACCCGGGCACTCGGAGAGCTGTTCCGGTGCCTCGAGGAGACCACCTCTGTTGCTGTCATCGTGTATGCAGTGTGTTCTCCCTGTTGACTCATTTGGGTTCAGCAGGGGTGACGGGGCCCGGTGCGGTTAGCTGCCGGCGCCCCTATATAAGCCCGCTAGGGGCTCATTTGTAAACTCTCCTTGTTCTTTATATTCAGCGTTCCAGACTTAGCCAAATTTTTGCCGTCTTGCATCGTACTCACACACAGAGNATATTTTCTCGGTGGTCGAGACCCGGGCACTCGGAGAGCTGTTCCGGTGCCTCGAGGAGACCACCTCTGTTGCTGTCATCGTGTATGCAGTGTGTTCTCCCTGTTGACTCATTTGGGTTCAGCAGGGGTGACGGGGCCCGGTGCGGTTAGCTGCCGGCGCCCCTATATAAGCCCGCTAGGGGCTCATTTGTAAACTCTCCTTGTTCTTTATATTCAGCGTTCCAGACTTAGCCAAATTTTTGCCGTCTTGCATCACACTCACATCGTTTGTGCATGGGCCTGCATGCCCTAAAATTATTTCCAATTACTGCTGCTGTGGACGATGCTGCTGCTGCTGCCGATCTGCTGCAGTAGACGAGCACCTCCGGCAGTCACAGTGATAACTGTGACTGTGACTGAACGGCTCCTGCCTCTATGGCTAAGGTGGCTTCTGGTGTATGTGCTACTGCGGGCTATAAGAGGAGACTGCCGCAGCTGCTGCTGGCGAGTAGATGCACCAGCGGTTGCAGTTGTGAGTGTTACAACTGTCAACGTGCGGATGCCACCGGCGCAGTCAAGCGGACACGTCAATGCCGCCCGACGACCCTTGAGATGCGAGCACGGAGTTGCGGTGGGAGCTCCGTGGATCGCAGCTTTTATGGCTGCGAGCGACGTGCGGGAAGGAGAGATCCGCAGGAAAGGGAAAAAACCCTAACTCGTGGTTTTTTTTGCACGTTGCTGCAGTCGACCGCCGAGACTGGAGGCCGAAGTCTAGGATGGAGAAGAATCCTCCCCCCTAAGAGTGTGTAGGACCGCTGGAGAGTAGCAGAGACGGCGGAAGCGGTGGCGGCGATGGCGAAGTGTCACACGTCATCTCGCGCGCGATGTCGCGCGTGATGCGTTCCCTCCTCACACTGCTCTGATACCAGTGGCTAGCGAGCTATGGTGTGAGGAGAGGATGGAATATTGTGGGGTGGGAACCAAGATAGGTTGAGCCCATGTAAGAGGTTCCATATGCAAGTGAGAGTAACAAAAGAACGAGTCACAAGTGGCGGATCTGCTAGCGGGCGAGAGAGAACATGACGAGCGGGGAGCGGCAAGCTCCCTCTCGCTCGCACTACGAGGCACAGACGAGCCTCGACCTCAACCCTGCTGGCGGATTTATCCTGTGAGCTTGCAAAGGGAGAGGATTCCGCCGAGACAACCTAAGTGTCATGAACCCGCATGCTCACCCCCCCAAAACAGTGGCACTAGGAAACCTAGTGTTGATGCAACGAGAAATATGTGTCTATGAAGCATTTCTGTCATGAGCCATCACGGGAATTGTCATGGCTCCACTTCTTGTGCACGTGTCACCACAAGGGACGCAGTGGTGCCGGCGCGAGTGTCACTCCAGCATCAGTCACCTGCATCAGTGAGGTGGGTGTGCAACGAGGCCAGAGGTCACAACACGTCTGTGGTTCACAAACCAACACTACCTACCAGTCAACGCAGGTACACGGTCTGCAGAAGCCTTTCGAGTAGAACAAGGTTAGGAGTAGACTCGAAAACAAAAAGTGTTACCTATGTCAAGGGACAGGGCAAAGTGTTGCGCTTATGATAAGGTAAAGGGCCCGAGCTCACTGATAATTTTTTTTTGTTGACATAAAACAAAATGTCACCGTTAAATAGTGTCAGTAGGGTACTCTTTCCACACATCCTTTGCACCTACTCATCCACATGAGGGATCACGCTACGACTGATGCCTCTCATGAGGACACCTCTTGGAAATGCTGCCCTTGTACACGGCATGAGGGAAGCAAACGACATGAAAGATGTGGGGCGTTCCCATGATGCATCCCACAACTTCGAGGTGCAACTGAGGCTGCAAAACAGCTCTGTGCATTGTGTGCTGCTCTGAGACTTTCTCAACACCCCCATACCCATCTTCCATTACTTAGTCAATGAGTGCATGCACATAATCCCTGAAAACAAAGCCTTGGTAGATAAACCTTTGCAGCAGAGCAGCAGCTGCAGCGCACGCAGCACTTGCTGCCACCAGCAGAAGCGACACCATCCGTTGCGTTGCCGCAGCAGACGCAGCTGCAGCAGTAGCCACAGCACCGGAGGCAGCTGCCGAAGGCACCACACTGAAGCCTCCAAGCATGGCGAGGCGGAGGGGCACAGCCGCAAGCAGAGCAAACGCGGCTGCCCACAGCCCAACCTTGAGAAGCTCCAAGTTGCGCTGCGCTCCACGGCATGAGGCGCAATTGCGGACGTGGCTGGCTTGCCTGCAGGTTGGCCCGCCAGATGCGCAACCACAAGGAGGAACATCAGCAGCAGTATAGGGCAGGACGGCCCATGTCCGGTGAGACGGAGCAGCAGGACCGTCAAGGGGGAGAGTTGCGGGACTTCTGAAGGAAAGGGACAAGTCGGGTGGGGTTTCACGGCCACAACGACGTGTCTCCCTATGATACAGAACCATGGGCCAACCGTGATGCAGGAGGCACGCTGTGGGCATCCTCCACGGGGCCAGACTGCGGATGCACGCCTCTCATTCGCTAGCACATCCGCCAGCACGCGTGGCATGCCAAAGAGCAGAGAACAATGGCACACACTGTTGCAGGAGGAGGCACAAGATGCTGCACCTGAGAGGCGGCCAGCACCAGCCAGGGAGAGTCAACATGGCATGTGAGCAGCGGCCAGTCAAAGCAGGCTGCCAGCTGGGTGACTTCTTCACCCTGACATCTTCACCTCTGGAAGTCCACAGGTGAGGACGTCACGATGTCGCCCATTGCACCTGGGACCAAGGCAGCCAGCGGAAGCACACGCACCTGTTGAGGAGCTCCTCCTTGGTCGGCGTGGGCGGCAGCGTGGTGTCGACGCCGCGCGGCCACTGCACGCCGCCGCGGGCGTAGGTATTGAGCCATCGCCGGTACGCATTCACAAACGCATCGGCCTTGCAAGGCGTGTAGTACACCTCTTGTGCTCGCTCTCCCCCACCCTCTGCCTGCAGCCGCCGCTCCTGCGGAAGCAGCAGCAGCGGTAGCAGCCAACGACAGTAGCTTCGGTGACGGATGAGGGATGAAGTGGCGGTGCAGGCTACAAGGCAGCAAGGGGTTCCCCATGCAACTGTGTCTCCAGAGGGGGGGCTGAAGCCCCCCCCCTCCCCCCCTTTCCCCCCCGCTAGCCCCCCT
>SZWC01005034.1:34446-49915 GCA_023375785.1 Penium margaritaceum | reverse complement strand
CCTGTGGGGTCCCACATGACCTGCGACCGGCGGGTCATGGAACTGGGAGATAACCTTTGCTCGAAGGTCTCCTGAGTTTGGTACAACAACGTATTCTCCATGCCAGTAGATTCCTCCGGCCTCCACCAAGCCATGCTTGTCCAGATTTTGAGAGTCTTCAAACCAAGAATCCACACAGTATCCCATCCGGATCCTGTTTACAAAACCGTTATAATGGATAATCTCTCGTGGTGGTTGCCGTAGAGGTGCAGGGGGATCTGGTGATTGTACTGTTGCTATTACAATAGCCAGAAAACACCCACTGACCTCGTGGTTGCTTTAATTTCCACAGGCCACATTGATGCGTCCTGGCCTATATTCCCATGTGAACGAGAATCGGCTCAGGTATTTGCTCCAACGCGCCTGTCATCTTGACAGGTTTGGTTGCATTTGGAAAAACACCAATGGATAATGGTTGGTCATGACCGTCACACCCCCTTCAGTACCCTCGAGGTAGCAACGCCACATCTTGAAAGCGTGTACTACCGCAAGGAGCTCTTGATCCCCAGTCGTGTACCGCGTTTTTGCAGGGATGAGCTTCCGGCTCTCATACGCAACTAGGTGACCGTTCTGCATGAGGACGGCTTTGAGTCCTACTATAGATGCATCACATCGAGCCTCCCACGGTTGCGATGGATCTGGAAGAGCTAGGACGGGCACTGTGGGTAGAAGCTCTTTGACTTTGAGAAAAGCGTTCTCGCAATCAGGTGTCCATTCCCAACGCACGTCTTTTCGCGTGAGCCTGGTTAGCGGTGCTACCAGGGTTGAATACCCTTGCATAAACCGTCGAAAGTAGTTTGCAAGACCGAGGAAAGACCGAATCTGCCCAACATTTTCGGGGTGTGGCCAGTCCACAACGGCTTAGACCTTTCGTGGGTCGACACGGATGTTGTCCTTGCCGATGATGTGTCCAAGGTATTCGAGCTCATCTTGTGTAAACTTGCACTTGCTCACTTCCGCATAGAACTCATGTTCCTGAAGGATTGCAAGATGAAGATGTTCTATGTGTGAGATGTAGATGTTCTATGTGCTCTTCCATTGATTTGGAGGAAACCAGGATGTCATCCAAGTAAACCAAGACAAACTGTCTGAGTTGCTTGGCGGACGTTCGGTTCATTTCTCCTTGGAAGGTTGCTGGGGCATTTGTAAGCCCGAAGCATAACACTCGGAACTGATAGTGTCCCATGTGCGTTCGAAACGCGGTTTTGGGTACACCATCTTCCGTGATGCGGATTTGATGGTACCCTTGAGACAAATCAAAGCACAAAAATACTTTTGCGCCTTGGAGTTGGTCAAAAAGGTCCTCAATTCGCAGTAAGGGGAATCGATTTTTCACCGTCAGCTTGTTCAACGCCCGGTAATCCATGCACATGCGTAAACCACCGTCTTTTTTGTTCACAAAAAGGATCGGCGCACCGTACGGCGAGCTACTGGGCTCGATCCACCCTTTTGCAAGGTACTCTTTGATTTGGCGTTTGGCATCTCGCCTTTCTGCTAGACTAAGGCGATACATGGGTCTGAACGGAGGAGTCACCTCCGGTTGCAGCAGAATCGTGTGGTCCATGTGTCTTTCTAGTGGAAGCCCAGCCGGTGGGTCTTGGAATACATCCGAGAACTCCGCCAATAGAGATTTGATCTCTTGTGGTGTGTCTTCCTTCACGTCGTCCTCCACTTTCTGCAGCTAAGCCAAGAAGTATCGAAAACCTTGTCGAATACGTCTCTTGACCTGCATCGTAGACAAGTTGGTATGGACTTTGAGTTGGGCCGGCGATGATTCCGTACTCAAAATCAACGTAAAGCAACGCTGTCCTTTTCGGAGGATCAAACGCTTTGATTCGAAGCACATTAGAGCCTTGTTCTCACAGAGCCAGGGATCGCCTAGCACCACCTCAAACGGGTCAAGAAGGTTGAGTACCTTCAACGTGACACTCTGTATGTACCCTTGAATACAAAATTTTTCTTTACAAGTATCCATCACGGGTACTGTATGGTTTTCACCGACAATAACTCCGCCATTCGATGGCTCGTACTTCAGGCCAACTTGTCGGGTAAAGCCAAGGATAACAAAAGAGTCGTCTCCTCCAGTGTCAGCAAGTACGTCCACGGGAGCACCAGCTAGGTGTCCTTTGAACTGCATCGTCATGTTGCCTCTACTCTACCGAGTGAACAGGCTCGACGACGGCAAGCCGAGTTTGTGATAAAACACAAAATGTTTACGACGGGCGTCGCAACTCCCATGATTCACCCACTCGAGTCCACATCTTGTGGGCACGTGTGAATTCGGCTAGCACCTTCCAGTCTTTAAATTTCACGGGGTCGAAATTGTCGACTAAAGGTATTGCGAACGTGATTGAACTCATTGCCTTGAGGGCGTTTGCTTCAGTCACTGTGTCACACAACTCTTGCATAGTGTTCGGTGTCGCCACCACTAAGCATGTATGGTCACGCATCTCGTCTGGAGATGCAAGATTTAGTGGACAATGTCGGTCCGCAAGTGTAGAATGCGGTTCAACAAGAGGAGAGAAAACAACAGAGAAATTTGAACTCGTCAAAAAATCAAATTGTTTAACATCCTCATGTGAAAATATGAATCCACACTCGTGATCCAGTTTACCCCTGAGTGGTCCCCACTGACATCACTCAGGATTGGGGAAGACCCGCCCCACGGCCCTGTCCGTTACCACGGCTGGACCCATTGCTGCGACCGCGACCCTGTCCACGGCCCTGTCCACGGCCTCCTGCTGCACCATCCCCAATGGGTGCTACTGCTGTAGCTAATGCCGCGGCCCCTTGTCCACCACCAGCAGCTTCAGGGCACTGATCCCTAAAGTGGCCCGGCTGCATGCAGTTGTGGCAGAGCCCTTTGCGGAAGGATGCGTTCCGCCACTCATGCGCCGTCTGCAGCTCGTCATTCTCACGGCTGCGCTTGTTGTTGGGGCCCTTCTATCCACCAACCTTCTTGGCTAGAGGGTTTGCAAGCTGCTTGCCCTTGGCCCTGCCTTGCTGTCCAGATGACCCACTAGCCCTTGTAGCGTCCATGCGCATGTTGCGACCTTGCTGTGCATGCGCGTTCGGCCGTGCATCAGGGTAGTGCTTCGGGTTTGCCGAATACACTTCGCTCATGTAGTCGTGTAACGCCCTCCAGCTTGTCCAAGCTTGGCCAGTGGCTGTCGTGGTGGTTACTCGCTCGCAAGACCATCACGCAAGTACTCCAACAGCATGCACTCCGGGTACTTGAAGGTCCGAGTCCCATCGCCCTCGGTGAAGCTTTCGGCTTTCTCCACGAGTGCGGCGAACTCGCTCAAGTAGGATTCGAGCGAGCTGCCCAGCTGCCTAAAGTCCTTGATCTTGTGGAAGGCCCATTTTGCCTCCTCAGGTTGGGTGCACTTCTTGCGCATGATCGCGCTGAAGGCCTCCCACGGCATGGGCTGCCACTCGAGGTGCGGCTTCTGCACAGTCCACTCCTTGACCACATACTTTAAGAGTTTGTCTTCAAGCCGCATCATGGCAAGGTTGCCCCACTGGCTGAGTGGAGCCTTATGGACACGTAGAACGTACTCCATGCGGTTCAGCTAGTCGGTCAGCTTCACGACCTTCCGGAAGATCTCCACACTATGGAGGAAGGACGTGTTTATGACTGACCCCGAAGTCGTTGAGGTAGGCAAGTCGTCGCTGCCACCGGTAGTGGCATCCGCAGCTGTGGCACACTGCGCTTGCTGCTGCATCTGCACCTGGATCACGCTCTGCAACGCCTTGTTGAGGTCGTTGCATCGGCGGCTTGCCTCATGGGTGGCCAGGCGCTGCAGCTGGCGATCACGGTAAAAGTCCGTGATGCTCTGCCCGACGTGGGCTAGCAGGTTAGCGAACGCGAACTTGAGCTCTGATGTCGTCAGAGAATCAACGATAGCCTCCAAGGCCTCGCGTTATCCGTGCACCCTTACCCATTGCAAGAGGGTATGGTTCGCGTACACGCCTCCAAGGAGTCCCACCTTTCGGAGGAGACTGTCGTTGGCGACGATGCTCGAGTAGGCGCTGCCTTGGCCCATTGCGGCCGCATCGTAGGAAGGGGGGTCCGCCCCCATTCCTCCGAGGGGTGCCGTATCTCCACCATCGGTAGTGATCATGAGTCGGCCTGCCGCCTCAGGAGCAAACTCCGATCATGAGTCGGCCTCGCGAATTGCCTTCGCGGCATCGTCGTCTGGCTCGTTCTCGCGAGAAATTCCCCTGTGACCGCTTTCAGCGTCCTTGCTGCTCTCGGCAGTCTTGCTGCCATCGGCAGCTTCANGACGATGCTCGAGTAGGCGCTGCCTTGGCCCATTGCGGCCGCATCGTAGGAAGGGGGGTCCGCCCCCATTCCTCCGAGGGGTGCCGTATCTCCACCATCGGTAGTGATCATGAGTCGGCCTGCCGCCTCAGGAGCAAACTCCACGAGTCTACGACTCGTGGAGTTTGCTCCTGAGCAAACTCCGATCATGAGTCGGCCTCGCGAATTGCCTTCGCGGCATCGTCGTCTGGCTCGTTCTCGCGAGAAATTCCCCTGTGACCGCTTTCAGCGTCCTTGCTGCTCTCGGCAGTCTTGCTGCCATCGGCAGCTTCAGGTGACGTGGCGGGTGTCTTATCCTTCTTGAGCAATCGGATCGAGTTCGCCGCACGACGATGACGATGGTCGTGATCCTCATCGCCTTCGCCATCGTCGGTGTCATGCTCTTCGTCGGGGTCCATTCTAGGAGATCCTCCTCCATTGGGTCGTCCGTCGCGTGGGGATCACCCACGTGCACGTGGACTTGCCCGTTGAGCACTTTTTCGGCCTCCGCACGCTTCTCGGTGTCACCGAGGTTGGCGTCGGTTGCCTTAGGCGGTACGGTTGTCTTAGGCGGCATGGTTTCCTTAGGCGGTACGGTTGCCTTTGGATTGGCAATCGTGCTCGTGGTAGCGGCTCCCAAAATTTGGAGTTTGCCAAGAGCTCGTGGTGAGGCCGTCACCACCTTGCCCTTGTTTGTCTTGGACGGTCCTGCACTTGCCATCTCGTCGTTCGTGCAACTAGCACGTGAAGGTCGTTGTGAGGATCACCCCACAACGAGGAGGAATCGCCTCGGAAGATGTTGCTCTCACGATCGGTGAGGCAATTATAAATTAATTTTCTATTTTCCTAGGCCGCCATGTCGGGACAAGGTCGTGGGTTTTTAAACTATTCTTCCTAAGCCGTGACTCACGGCCATTGGTAGCGACTAGATTCTAGGAAAACAGAAAATTACAATACAAGGAATTGACAAGAATTGTGATTACCGCTCAGAAAGCTAGGGCAAAGAATGGGAGAGGAATTACACAATTCCTAGCAACTCCTCCAATGCTTCTTCTAACTTCTTGTCTTCTTCCTGTCTTCTTGTCTTCCTTGGCCTCCTTTTGAGTTTTCTTTGTACGTCTCGCGCCCCTTGGTGGCATCCTCCTTGAGCCGGCGGCGTTGGGGAAGCCGCCAGAAGTCCTCAAGGTGTCATCCTCCCTCTTTTTAGGGCTTCATCAAGCTTTGAGAGCCCCTGACCTTGGGAAGAAGCGCTGTCCCAATTTTTGGTTGAAGGAGGGAAGGAGGGAACCTTGAAAAGAGGGGTAAAACTTGGTGGTTTGGGGGTGGGCACTCCCCATCCCGTCCCAAAAAATTCCCTTAGGTCCGCTGGAGGTGAGAAGAGACTTTGGAGAAGAAGTCCCAAAAAATAGAGCTCTTCTCTAGCTTCCTAACGCACTTTACAACGCTTCAAACGGTGAAGCATAGATGCCGTAGTCCCTTCTGGCATTTCTGCTGCTACTTACAGCTGCCGACGGCGTTTTATCTATGTCGTAGCCGCCGTTTCCGTCGAACTCTTGGTCGCAGGGGTCGTCTGGCTTTGAGAACCACTGTAATGGGCTGAGTCTCTAGCTCCTGCTCTGAAGTCGTTGTCGGAGTTCGCAGAATGGCATTCTCAGTTGCGTCAGGGGCTTACCTCCTTCGCAAGACTGAAGGGCAATCGTCATCAACGACCCAGAGCAGGGAGAATCGAATATTTCAAGCCTCCGGAGGCCCAGTTCCGTTTTTAATCCTACTCCTGGTTTTGGACCCAAACCGGGGGTTTTTACCTCGAACTTGTGTGTTCGCACGAGTTATTCCGTCTATTTTATGTCGAAGTTCGTTGCAAACAAACTTCGACTTACTTTTTGACGTTCTTGCGTAAAATCATCGCGTGCGAGGCACGCTGGCGATTTCGTGCCAGATCCTCTCGTCTTTCGTCCCTCGTCCCCCTCCCTCTTCCTCGCTCACTCGCTTGCGAGGAGGGCGAGCGGGGGCAAGGGCACGAGGCCACGAGGCCTCGCCCTCGAGGCCCTCGTGGCCCTCGTGGGCCCTCAGCAGCCGATCGGGCTGAGGCCGCAATCGGCGGCTGGCGGCTGGCCGGCCGGTGGCCGGCCGGTCGCTTGGCCGGCCGCCGGCCGTCCAGCCGGCCGGCAGCGAGCTGGCCGGCGGCCAGAGAAGTGCTGGCCGCCGGCCAGTCCTCGCTGACGCGAGGGGTGGTGCGCAACCACCCCTCGCTTCAGCGAGGAGGGAGGGTCGAACCGGCCCTCTCGCTACACCTATGAACCACGACTAGGTAAGTTTACAAAGAGATAGATGTTTGTGTCATATACATCTGCAATACTTATGTACGAGTCAGGGTCTCGAATATTTCCATGGAGAAATATTGTATTGTATTAAGTCCGATATGGTTTGTGACTAAAAAACGTATATGAAGGTTGACGAACTGCCATCGGATAGGACAATCTAATGTCTCAAGTATTAGCAAAGAAATGTAAATTTCAAGCTAAGTCACTACAAAGTTAGAAACAGGGCCTTACTAGACGCTAGCTGTCGATTCTTGAAGAAAAGGAGCTGAAGTCGTCGGCCTCGCTTCCGTCATTCCGACGTGCGATGTCACGTGCAACGTGCAGTATTGTTGTTTTGCGCGTAGTGTGCAAAAAAGTGAGTGGACCACCAATCGACCACACTCGAGCACGGTTGTCCATGTCGGCAAGCGAACCCCATGCACTGAATGCAAGAACGAGCTCAAGGATGCGAAATAGCCACGTTGTAGAGACGACATCAGACGGAAACTTCGAAATAATCACCCTTGCCAAAAATTGCTGCGAACGGCGACCATATTGTTCAATGTTTTGGCAAAAACATTGAACAATATGACAATATTTTGCGCTGTTGTATTCACTGTCGCATCCCATGTAAACTATAAGGAAACAAACATCGTGATGAATCCATAGAATCCTAAAATATACTTAACATAATACCCACCGTTCCAAGAACATACATATAATACCGGTATTATAGTCATGATTTGTCAAAAGTGGGTACTTCGGTCACGGTTACTCGGTATTCGCACTTTGAGGACAATGCGGTCACCAGTTAAAAAGAGTGGGTATTCTGATCGTTTTTTGTACAAAGTGGGTATTTGGGAAGTACGACACTCAGAAGGTGGGTATAAGGGAATTAATCCGTTCAGGTTTACCCCCACCGTACATTGTCTTCTTCACTTTTTCAAAGCTTTCGACTGCGCCATGTCGAAGCTGTCACTTAGCGCAGTTATCGCTCACTCCAACACCCCCCCTCTATAGGTGCGTCGATGAATGCGGAGATTGTCACTTTTTTTTGGTGGAGAAATGAGTGATCGGTGGAAGTTTCAGCTATCCAAAAAAGGTCTGCTATTAGAAGAGACTTCCGGGTTGCTCCAGCCGTTGGGAATTTTTTGAAAAACATGGGGCTCGAATCAGTCGAGTATCGCCTTGGAAACGCTTGTTATGAGCTTTCCTGGGTTGTGTCGGGGCCGTTGTCTGGTTGGAGCTGCTCGGGTGGAGCAAAAAAATTATATTGGGTGAGGCTGGGTTCACCTGTTCACTCACCACCGAGGTTGTTTCATGCAGAAGCAACCTCCCACAGCCCAAGCCACCGTGTCTCTCATGCACGGGCTTGGCTGTGCAGTGGAAGGCTCCAGAAGCTTCCACTGACAAGGCGCTTGCGAGGCGGGACCGTTGTTGAGGTCGTCTGCTTGGACCGCCGTCTTGCTGCAGCCAACCCTGGCGGACGAGTATAAAAGCTCACCTCCAGTCAGTCTTTTCTGATGCTACAGCGTTCTGCTCCTCCTGTGGCCTCAGCCTCCTGCTTCACGACTCCACTCCGTGCTTCCGTTACTTACTCCAGCCATCCTCAGCTGCTTCGGCCTGATTTCGCTTTGGCTAGGGCAGCCAACGTGCCCCATGCCCGTTCTTGGTCTGACCTAGAAGAACCTCCCATGGCGTCCGTCGCAGGTGGAACATCATTTCTTGGCCGTCGTCGTCGTCGGCGCTAGAACTGAGGTGCTATTTTTTTCGGGTGGGTCGACCCTGGTTGGGCTGCCCAATTAGGGCCCACATAAAAGTTGTGCATACACTTTGTGCATAAACTTTGTCGCATCCGACCGTTGCCCCTAGCCTCTCGCCAGTTTTCTTTCCTTTTCTCTTGTCGTCGTCGGCTGCGTCGAGCCGAGCCCTTTGCTTGCTTGCTCACTCCACCGGCCATGGCCACTGCCATGGTTGCCACCGTTTGCGTGTGGGAATCCGCCACCGCCCGCCACTTGAGGGGCGGACTTCGGCCCAACCGTTTTGCTTTTTTTTTCCGGCTGGTTCTCTCGAGCGGAGGCCTCGCGCGAGGCCTTGCTCGCTGCTTGCTGGCCAGCCTCCCTGCCGTTGCGGCAGGTGGCTTCGCACCAGCCTGCCATCGCGGCAGAGCCTTGCCGCATCGGTGCCTGCCGTCGCGGCAGGCCCTTTGGCCCAGCTCGCCATCGCGGCGAGCTGGTGCGACGTCCATCGTGGACGTCACTCCACTTCCCCCCCCCTTGATCAGCGCTCCCCTCCTCTTCAGCCCCTGTTTTGCTCGCGACAGCGAGCTTTCACTTTCTTTTTTTTTTCGGACGAGCTATTCGCGCAACTCGAGCTCCACTGCTCGACCTGCTAGGGCTCAATTTCCCACTGTAGCTCAGTTGCCACTTTCGGCTTCCAGTATGCCTTTTCTTTTAAACGGCTGCTCAGAGCTTGCAGTTTGCACACCGCAACCAGAAAAACAGGTGAGCTCCACTTGCGATAAGAGCTGCTTTGACAAGGATGAAAGCAGTTGCTTGCTTCTGCCAATTGTTGCTTCTCCAGCTGCTGCCACTACTTTGCTGCTGTACCGATTGCTGACGAAGGAGGATCCACGGTGGCGAGAAGTAAACTCGCCCTCCAGGGGATGAAACCCAAACTGGGTTCTGGTTACTGCCGAAACAAAATCTGAATTCCGGCAGGTTATTTTTTTTTAATTCACGAGGCAGCCTACAGTAGACACGGGGAGTCTCTCGTTTTTTTGCTATTGATGTGCTGCTGCTACTTCTGCTACTGGTACCGGTGATTGTTGCTTCCACCTTCCAGAAGGCACCTCACACGAGGTTAGCTAACAGCTCCGATCCGCATAACGGACGGGCTTAGCCATGTAGCTCGTGATCGCGACGAGCTGCTCCAAGGTCGTTCCCGGACCTCGGACTTCTCGCCTTTACTCCGACACTTGCTCCGACTGTTGCACTGCTGTTTTAGGTCCTGCTGTGGGATCAGTTGCTGCTGAGCACACTGTTCATAGAGTATGACTTGCGATCGTGAGGAGCGAGCTTACTCCTCCACGAATTTTTGCCTTCAGGTGGAAATCCGAGGATGTGGTCCTCGTTTGCTCCAGAGGTGCGACATCTCTGCCACGAATGTTGACTAGCGGAAAAATCTGGTGTTGAGCAGCGGTGAGCAGATTGCGCATGTCGCCAGTCTCCATGCATGCCGCCTTCGTCAAGACGGGCTAACTGCTTCCACTTGCCACCCCGGCAGGATTTTTCCATGGAGTGAAACTGCTCCACTCATGCATGTCACCTGACATGTGGTGGGCTTATTGCGTCCACCTGCCGTCCCGGCAGGATTTTATCACGGAGCGCAACAACTCCAATTGTGCATGCCACCTGACACTGGGCGGGCTTACTGCATCCACCTGTCGCCCCGGTAGGATTTTGAAATGGAGCTGAACTACTCCATTTTTGTACGCCACCTGATACCAGGTGGGTTTACTTCCTCCACCTGCCGCTCCGCCAGGATTTTGTCACGGAGCGCAACTGCTCCGCTTGTGCATGCCACCTGACACTAGGTGGACTTGCTGCATCCACCTGCCGCCCTGGCAGGATTTTGTCATGGAGCACAACAGCTCCGTTTGTGCACGCCACCTGACACTAGGTGGGCATACGGCATCCACCTGCTACTCCGGCACGATTTTTTCTTGAGCACAACTGCTCCGTTTGTGCATGCCACCTGACACTAGGTGGGATTAGTGCATCCACCTGCCGCTCCGGTAGGATTTTCTCTGCTTCTCTTGTCGCTGCATTGTGGGCTACTTCAAGGGCTTGAAAAACGCCTTCACTCCTCCTTCCCCTCACTCCAGGATCTCCTTTGTTGTTCCTTTAGCAAAGTGTGCTGGTGCTGGCGGAATGTGCTGCTGGCAATGGCTCGGCTACTCCTGTTGTAGCCAACGTCAACTTGTAACCAACTGCTGCGTCGAGCTTCTGACTCCTTTTTTTGTTTTAGGAGTCCCTCTTTCTTTTTCCTTTTCTTCTTCTTCTACTGCTGTCCGATCCGTCCCATGGAACAGGATTTGTGGTTGTGAGAAGCACATACCAGACTGCTGATGAGCGTCTCCACCTTGGTGCGCTTGTCACTGCTGCGCCGATGGTGGTGAGCTGCCCTGAAGCTGCCACCATGTTGCTTCCTCTTGTACCGACACTGTGTCGATACACTTGCAACCTGTAAACTCATTATGTGAGCTGCCACATGCTCGTGGCTCCATGCACGAGCACCTTTTGCATCACTGCTGCTTTTACAGGTCGTAGGCTGGCTTCTACCTGGCCGCTTGCTGCATTAGCAGTGTATGATGCTGTCGCATTGGCTCTGTACAAGTTGATGAAGAGTCAGCTTGTCATGCACTTTGAGGCCCATGTGAACCTCTGTCTGCTGCTAAAGACACGTCCACCTCAGCTGCTCTGCTGCATCATCAACATTCAGCTGCTGGGTTGTCTTCTGTTGGATGGAGCATGAAAACTCCGTCTGGGATGTGGAGCCACTCTCCGCTTCGTTGGTCAGCTTGTGGACGTTTGGCGAGTCGTCCAAGCCTATGACCACTAGTGCCGACACTTTTCTCTCAAGTAGGTATTGTTGTTGCGAGTGCTGCTTGCCGCTGTCAGGCTACTGATGGCGGTCTTGTTCCTGGGTCACCACTCCACCCCCCATGAGCTGTTGCAAGAGGACTGCTTGCCTTGGCTCTTTGGCAACCTGGGTTGTTGCCGGTAGCTTCCCTGATTGCGACTCGCAAAGTAGTGCATAGAGTGATACCGACCCTCGTAAAATCATTACGTGGGTGTTCACAAAGTACCGCTGCTTTTCGTCAGCTGCTGCTTGTGGTCCTTGAAAGCCTGGTGGCACTGCTATCTGCTTTGAATGTTGCAATTGTGCCATTGTCGATACTTCAAAGAATGCTACAAGCATCTGCATGCTTTTTCCATGAGCAGATGAAGATGAGTTTGTCTGCTGAGGACTGACATGCTCTGACATGTCTAGAGGAGAACTGAGCTCTGGCAGTCGTGCAGATGGCTTATGTGACACTGATGAAGCCTTATTCAGCTGCAAGGCCTCGTTCTGTAGCTGGATCTGCATCACCTGACGTTCAAATTGAGCTGCTCGGGAAGCTAGTAGCTGAGAGGTATGTCGTTGGCGTAGGATTTGCTGCTTGCCAATCTCCTGCTGTATGTTTTCATGCTTGAAAGCTTGTTCCCCAGTTGTCTCATGCTAACTTGTATCAAGCAGTCGTGGTACGAGTGCCACAAATGGCACCTCCATTGCAGCGTGCTGTGGTTGAACCACGCAAAGCTGTATCATGCCTGGCGTTACAGATCGTAGCACTGGCATCTGCACTCGCATGAGAGCTTGTGGAAAAAACTTTGCCACATCTGCCTGCGAAAATGCTGCAGTTGATGACGATGGTAGTTGTGCTAATTGAAGCTGATGCTGCAGATGCACCTGCTGCTGAATCTAGGACAACTACTCCTGAAGCTGTGGATAGTGAGCTTCAAATCTCGTACCAATCAACTGCTGCCGCAAGACTTTATTTGCACGCACGTTGTCTCGGCGTGCACTTGTCCGAAGCGCCTCCTCTCTTGAGCGCTTTGCTTCCTCAGCTACTACTTGCTCTTCCCTTGGACCACATCCTTGGTCCATGCACAAGCTTGGTGTTGAGAGGCCATTAAACTGTTGAGAGTCTATGTGTAGGCTCTCCATATTGCGGTCGCTCTAAGTGTCCTCAATATCTCCATGTGTGTAGGGTCGCCACGTCACGCGGTCACCCTGCCATTGGTGAGTGATGACATATGTTGTCATCCTTTGAAGCTTGAGCTGTAACTGCTACTTCTTGCTGGCGGTACGGGTCTACTGCTCTAATCCCATGTTGAGCATGTCCAGACATCCTTGTGCTCTCATACCATGTTGGGGTTTTTGGAGCCTGCACTGACGAAGTCACCGCGTGCTCTCATGCAGCAAGGGGGTCTTGCCGCTGTCCAGAATCTCTGTGCCCAGCAAGCAAACCTTGTATTCTAATGTGCGGAAGCAGAAGACTTAGATTGAAACTTATAATTGAAAAAACTATCAAGTACAAGTATGGTACAAGGAAACAACGGTGAAACACAGCTCAGCTCAATGCTCTGACAGAACGTGTCCCATCCAAGGGCGCAACACCTTGCTAGGCCGTCAAGGCTGTCGTTGCAAGGGTCTCAGCACGGTCACCATACTTTCAGGTGAAATAACCTCCAGGTTATAAGGGCAGCCTCCTCTCCACACTGGCAGCCACTGCCAGACTTACTGGGTCGTCAGAAGACTTCTGACCCTCCTAGCCAAGTTGGCAAAGTGCTGCCACACTTACTGGGTCGACAGAGGGGAACTCCAACAAAGTCCTTCTAGACTCGATCAACACTGCACAGGCAGAGTTGGCGCCAGACAATAACTCTGGGCTCAACGCCTAGACACAGCTCCTTGCTCAGAGATGAGCAACGTGCAGAGAGGCAGCCGTAGCAAGGCTGCTCTCCAGTCTTGGGCGTAGTCTGGCCACCTCTTCTAGGTAGTCAGGCCTCCAGGTAGTCAGGGGCATCCACCAACCCAGGCTGGCAGAATGCTGCCAGGATGTCATGGATCTTCAGGTGAGAGAGCGTCTGTAGAGTCTTGGTTTGAGGCGTTGTCTGGCAAAGGAGGACTGCTGATGTAATTGGTAGTGTTGATGGATTTGTTGCTGAAGTTGTTGGGGTTATTAGAGTTACTGGACTGATTGAGTCCAGTCTGTTTTTATATTGGGATCCTGGCAAGTTGACCAGCTGTTCTATGTCGAGAGGAAATTTCCTACTGTAAGGTCATAGCTTCCTTCTCAAGGAGTCTTCCCAGTCCAAGGCACGCAGCTTCCTCCTCAAGGAAGCTTCCTGAATGCTGGCAACTTGGCTGTGGTCCCAGTTTCTGAGTCGTGCATGTTGCCGCTGACGCAGGGCGTTCCCCACTCTTGGGTCCACATGTAGCTGCTGAGTCATGCATGTAGTAGCTGATGCAGCTGCTGAGTCGTGCATGTGGTATTTGATGCAATGCTAAGTCGTGCATGCACCATCTGATGCAGTGTGGTCCCTGCTCCATAGATTTGCTTGCATATGCTGATGCAAGCGGTCCCAACAGTCCAGTCAAGTGTAGCCCCACCCTGACTGGTCTGGGTCAAGTACCCAGCAGTGCTTGCTTGCACTGCGCAGCTGCTGACCAAGCTGGGCCAGGAGGCATGCACAACCCTGCTGTGCATGCATCACTCAAAGATCCAGGCTCCTTCCCCCCCTTGGACCTGGATGCCAGAATTAAATTTGGCCTGTACATCAGAAATTCCCGGCCGAGCCGCACTCGAGTACTTTCGGATAATAATCCGTAACTTTATGCACAGACCTCCGATTGTCGATCCAACTGCGCCATGTCGAAGCTGTCACTCAGTGCAGTTATCACTCACTCCAACATGTTTGTTGTAGGAAACAAACGGGAAGCTTGGCCTACTGGGCCAAAACCCACTACTTGAGGGTCTCCGACCCTCAAGCCATCCCTTCCCTTGCCCCACTGGCCAGGACCAGTTCAAGCAACGTGGCACACTGGCGCTACATTCGTTGTTCTTCAACGTGACCAAGTTTCAAGCATTTCGTTTTTTCTGAAAGGTGGTTGCAGTTGCGTCGTAGGACACGTGGCCGCCGGTATTTCGTCACAATGAAGTAACTGTGGCCGTCCACTTTCACGTGATCTACTTGTTCGTTACTGGAACGAGAAAAAAAATTCCATCGAACGTGCCTTCCGATCCTTGACCGGGAACCGTTTTGATAATCGTCGTCCCCGTCTGTACAGATTACTCTGACCACTCGGCCGTGTCCATGCTTGTGTAGATCCTTGATGTGGACAGAGCTGGCGTTGGATACCGACGGGTGGTGGCTCCACCATCCAGCAGCTGCCACACAACTGCCACATCGTCCAGGTGCTTTCTGGCGTGCTTTGCAGTGTTTCTACAATCGCTAGAGTTTTCTCGGTGGACGGGCTATTAAGCCCCATTGGCATGTTTTGCATTGTGTGTCCACCGATTGATGTCGGACCTGTGCATTTTGAAAAACGTTGCCGCATTCCTTATGGAACTGCAATGTGCTGGTTTCAGAAATTCCTTGCCAGCCCAGTTATCACATTTCTGACTGATTCTTACCCCCCCTCCCCCCCCCCCCCCCCCCCCCCCCCCCCCCCCCCCCCCGATAATGCAGTGCAAGAGGCTCAATAATAAATTCAGAACCACCTTCGTGAGTAATCTGATGGGGAGGTTCCGCGTTGGGACTCGCCACCCAAAAGCTCCTATGCAGATTCACGCATGCAAATTTACTGCCTCTATGCAAATTCACTTAACCTGCAACATGTGAAAAGGTTGCTGCAGTTTTTTCCAGACTGAATGGTATATGGCCTTTGTATGTATTAGGGTTTGAATTTGTGTTACCAGGAAACTGTGGGTCATTTGGGTGAATCATGTGAAAGGTGAATGCGTTTCTTAGCAGAAGAAAGTGCCAACAGGCTCGAGTAAACATGTATACAGACAAAATTGGATTTCCCCCTTAAGTACAGGCCTATGTTGAGCATGGAAATGAATGGCAGGTGACAACTTGCTATCCACAATCAAGCATTTGAGTACTTGCAACTTCGCTGGAGTTTCATCCTTGTCTTTCCATGTTGAAGCTGACAGTGTTGTTGAAAAAAAAACTTGCACCACACACACACACACACACACACACACACA